>BCHH01000001.1:939161-951024 GCA_001599595.1 Beverwykella pulmonaria
GTGCGGCAACGCACTCCAGGCGGCTTCAGCTAAAGGTAATGAACAGGTAGTGAAGCTGCTGCTGGACAAGGGCGCCGACGTCAACGCACAGGGTGAAGAGTACGGCAACGCACTCCAGGCGGCTTCATACCAGGGCAACGAGCAGGTGGTGAAGCTGCTGCTGGACAAGGGCGCCGACGTCAACGCACAGGGTGAAGAGTACGGCAACGCACTCCAGGCGGCTTCATACCAGGGCTACGAGCAGGTGGTGAAGCTGCTGCTGGACAAGGGCGCCGACGTCAACGCACAGGGTGGAGAGTACGGCAGCGCACTCCAGGCAGCTTCAACTGGAGGTAATGGGCAGGTGGTGAAGCTGCTGCTTGACAAGGATGCCGACGTCAACGCACAGGGTGGACTGTACGGCAACGCACTCCATGCGGCTTCATACCAGGGCCATGAGCAGGTGGTGAAGCTACTGCTTGGCAGGGGCGCCGACGTTAATGCACAGGGAGCATATTACGGCATCACATTCCAGGGGGCTTCATACCAGGGCCATGAGCAGGTGGTGAAGCTGCTGCTGGATAAGGGCGTCGACGTCAACGCACAGGGTGGACACTTCGGCAATGCACTCCAGGCAGCTTCAATTAGAGGTCATGAGCAGGTGGTGAAGCTGCTGCTTGACAAGGATGCCGACGTCAACGCACAGGGTGGACAGTACGGCAACGCACTCCAGGCGGCTTCATACCAGGGCCATGAGCAGGTGGTGAAGCTTCTGCTGGACAAGGGCGCCGACGTCAACGCACAGGGTGGAGAGTACGGCAACGCACTCCAGGCAGCTTCAGCTGGAGGTCGCGAGCAGGTAGTGAGGTTGCTAGTCAACAAGGGTGCAGACACCAACGGACAGAGCATAGAAAGTTTCATGGCGAGGAATCGGGTTGGTCAACCTCCCCAAAGTTTTGGTTGAAGAGTGGAAGTATATTCGTGCTTCCTGCTAAAGACACCTTCCTAACGATTTGGCTCATGATATGTGCTTGAATTTATTATCAATGCTGTAGAAACTACAGTCTGTTTCAATTGGAGCATCCAGATACATGTTAGCCACCTTCTTCCCAAGTGCGCTAGCTAGGCACGATAATATGTCAAAATAGGGTAGGAATGTGAGTTGTTGATTGATCGATGATCATTTCCCTGCACCCAGGCTCTATTGTTCGGTCTAGAATACGTATTGTACCAACCTCTGGTGCAGATTTACCTATTGCGCCACGTACAAGATAAATAAAAGTGTATAAATGTTGAATAAATTAATGCATATATTGAAGAACTTGCTGTTCAATTTCAAGCTGATGATGAGACGTGGTTGTGTTATTGTATTATCGTAGTATTTAAGCACGTTACCGTTACACAAATCAAGCGACAAGACGACGAACCTCGTATAATTTGTCGTTAAGAGATGTGTTATAACGTAGTTGCTGATAGTTTAATATAAATAATAATGTATAGGCAGGCTGTGGTTTGCTTCGGAGTCAAGATACATCCCATTTATTCTGGAGCAAGGGTTTTCTGCCACACTCGAGGGGAGATTAAGTAAGCGGTGCAAGGTTGACCCATCCTTGTTGCCTCCAACATTGCCCATTCCCAACAGCCACCTAAACACTGTCGCGATGCTATAGGGAAATTCGAGGTAGGTCGTGTAAATCATATCTCGAGATACTCTTCATAACAGTACCTAATCGTTGTCTATCCAGGTTTCCATTCATTCATTCATCCATCCACCATTTATCCATATTCCAAGCGAGTGTGGGTATCATCACAACCGAAACCAAACCAAAAGGCCAAATTATTACCGCAGGGCCGGGGTATCAAGACTGTACGAAGCGAAGGTGCGTTTGGCACTTCCAGCCATCCTTCCGAGTTGCAATCCTGAACTCCAATCATAATCATATCGCAATGCAACGAATGTCCGAGAGTCCATCTCTTACTAAACCGAAAAGAGAAAAATCAGCAAAAAGATGCCATACCATGCGTGCGAGATGAGGAGAGAGACGTAGACCCTCAAACCCTCTCATGCGGCTGCACACCACTCGTGTGCTCATTCATCGCCGCCTCAATCGCCTCAAAGCTCCCTCTCCGACTCTCATCCCCCAAATCGCCCCCATTCCCAAACTCCTTCTGCCGCAGTTCCCAGCTACCCACTCTCTCATGCGTCTTCCTCGCGGCACCACCGTCCTTGTTTCCCAAACTGACAATGCCTGCTGGTGCAGCCGCATTCTTCGCAATACTCAGATCGGGATCGGATGCGAGTTTGGCCGACCCCTTGAAGCCCCCGAGGTCAGATTGCTTCGTGCGGCTGACGCGGTGGAAGCGGATCCCGCCGGCGAGCATGGCGAGCGCGAACAGCAAGCCTGCGACGACGAGCGTGACGACGGCGCCGATGACGCCTGCTACGGCGGGGGTGATTTTATATCGTTTTGTGGAGGGATTGCTGACGACTATGTTGACACTCGACTCATCCACGCCCCAGCAGAAGAGCGCGGGGGAATTGCACGTGGAGCACCAGTCTTCAAGCGTATTAACCATAATGCGGCTCATCATGTCTTGGAAGTCGAGCCATTGCATTTCCGTGTTCGATGGGCCGTGGCCGAACATTGGGTGTGGGGTTAGATCGCCGGTGAAGTCGGTGCCGTTTTGGTAGTAAAATTGCACCCAGAGTTCGGAAGGATCGGAGGGGAAGAGGCTGGATCCTCGGCTGTAGAGCTCGAAGACGATGGCTGAGCCGAAGGGGGGTACGGAGCGGAAGTGGTCGTTGATGTAGTCGACCATCATAAGGGAGAAGAGGGAAACGAGGGGTTCGTGTTCGCCGAAGAGGAGGGTGAGGGCATGGGCGGAGCTGTTTGTGGTGTTGCCTTTGGCCTCTACCATCTTTTGGAAGGAGCCGAGGATGAGTGCGGAGAGGGTTTTTCCGGCCATGGCTTTGTTGTCGGTATCGTCGGTTGAGGCTGAGGTGTTGCCATATTCATACCATGCTTTCTCGTCAGCGAGGTATCTGAGCTGATCAAGGACGCCGGCGTTCGCAGATTGGTTGTTGAGCTTTTTGTAGACATCTGAGTCGTGCACATAGGCGTACGAGAGGTAGTCGTAGATTTCGAAGGCATTCATGTAATCGCTGAAGTCATGTGTTAGCGATTCGGGTTCCTGTTTAAAGAATCGTGAAGGTAATGTGACTTACAGTCTGTTCTTCGCAATGTGCCCCTTGAATATGCCTACGTCTAGAGCCTGATAGAAACTCTCATGGGCGGCCTTGGTTTGCAAGTACTGCTCAGTCGTTTCATACATGGCGCTGTCTAGTTGCGAAGCGGGACAATTTTGGTTTCCTCCAATGTACACGCTCTGCGCATCATATTCGCTAATGGAATTGATCTGGGCATACTGATAACCACCTAAGGGGAAGTCTATTGCCGAGCCGTTTGCAAGGATGCCAGTCGCATCCGCGGTAGGTCCAGTTCGGGTGGCGTTGATGGAGAAAGGAGGATACAGGCCCTGCATAAAGGCCTGTGCTGAAGCGATGAGGTATGGCTCGTCGAGCGTCTGGATCAGAAGCTCGTCGTTGTTCAGGGTGTATGGCTCAAGGCCAAGCATCTGCTGTACTCCAAGTCCAGTCGGGGCACCTGCGTCATCGTTGACATATCTGCTTCTGAAGTTTTGGCCTAGCGCGTGCATCTGCTGAGCTCCAAAAGCACTGAGTATCTGGTCGCCAGAGAGAATAGGTGTCCGTTCTCCTGTCCGGACAAAGACGACAGAGCCATGGATGTGCATTGTGTTCTTGTCGTTGGCGGCTTCAACCGGCCAGGCCGCAGCCATGACTGCCAGGAAGAGCGCGAGCATGATGGGGGCTGAGGAGCTCGAGCAATGGGGAGAGCTAGAGTTAGAGGGAGAGAGAGAAAGCAAGACACAAGGCTGAAGCAAAAGTGACAGGACGGAAAGAGATACTTATTCTTCCCGTAGCGTCTCTTCTCTAGCCAGTCGCATGCAGCTCGCTCTGGCTCTTAACAAGGCAGGAGGATGCTAATTGCTTATCACCAAGCACAAAGAGGCTGCTTGGCACTGCTCGACAGCAAAGAAGCTCCAGCTGCAGAGGGCGCGGGGTAGCTGCGGCAACCTATCACCTGGTGACTGGTTCTCTGGTCATGTCAGCGAACGCCCGCATACGGCAAAGGCAGGCCACCTGGCGCATCGGGCAGAGCACACCATCTGCGCTCGAAGAAGCAAAGTCCCCAACCAAGAGCACTGGCATTCTCCCCAACCAAGACCGCTGGCATTCAGGCACAGCCCGCGCCTCACCGCAGCCTGACAAGACGCCCTGGCGGCTACCAGCGAAGCATTTCCGCGCGAGGAGGTTGGCATGCGGGGCGTGAACCGTGATGTCCAGGTGGTTCAGCCGAGCGCTCGGTACGAAGATGGCGCGCTAACAATTCAGAAAAAAATACTTATCGCATCCTCTGCCATGCCCGAAGCAGCCTAGCCCAATATTCCTCTCAAGTCACCACCACTCACATGTCACCACCTCGGTGCACACATTGGCGAACCGCGACACTTCACCAGAATGAAGAACAGGTCAGACGTTCCGCCGCGTTGTGTTCCTGCATTCTGACCAGCCTTCCTGTCGTGTGCACGCTTTCCGGGTTGCACGTTGCGCTGAAGAGCCGCTCCATGCACAGCCTCAGCGAAGTCGGTACACCATACAAGGCATGGCGAAGGCGCACTGGGTGGGGTGAGACACACCTTTCGTATGTGTAAAAATGGCGGGAGCTATTCGTTCATTGGACGGGGACCTGGATACTTTACTCACACCACTATCATGTTCAGGTACTTGCGGATCCTGCCGCATCGGGGGCTGAACATGAAGGGTCTGGTATCGTTGGACAATGGAAGTCTGGTGTAAAAAAAAACTGGAACGGAACGGTTGAAAACATTGCATTGCACCTGCAGTCGCTTCAAATGGATTAAAATGTTATATCTTCACTGGCTGTTCATAGCCAGCCATGTGCAAGGTCCCCAGCTCACAAAGTAAAAACAAAACGTGCTCTTGATCGAACAGGCTTGCATTGGCTCCGCCCACAGAACTAACGAATATTGCTACATGGTCCCATCTACCACCGGTGTAGGAATCTCTCTACCATGTCCACGCCACCAATAAGATGAAAACGCCAACTCAGGCCCCAATATGTACCTGACCCGGATATTTTGCGTCTTTCTCCCTTCCCTAACTCTGAAATTACAATGTGACTTCCACACGGCCCTCCGCGCCTGGTGCGCCACCCTGTCCCAGCGATGGAAGAAGGTATGTGATGTCGTCCCAGGGGTGTCTGTACAGACCAGTCCTCAGCCTCTTCTGGTCGAGGAAGTGGGCAATCAGACCGATACTCCGCCCAAGGACGAACAGACCGTTGAGCACACCCATCTTGAGGTAGTCCTCGGCCTCCTCTGCGGAGAAGGCACCGCAGTTGCGCATCAAGTCAACGAAGCAGACGGCGATGCAGCCGTCGACGTTGAGAATGAGGTTGTCCTTCTTAGATGTCGTCACAGTCTCGACGGCAAGAGCATAATCGAGCATCTTGGAGCTAGGGAAGTTCTTCTGGACGAACTCCTTGACAAGTTCGACACGGAGATCGGGGTTGTTGCGGGACTTGATCCTGTGGCCAATACCGGGAACTTCGTACTGTTAGTAACTGAAAGTAATCAAAAATGCAGGTACCGAAGACTTACTGAGCTTGTTCTCCTTCCTCATCGTGTCGACAAAGTCACGAGGGCTAAGACCCTTGTCGTAGGCCTTGGTGAACTCCTCGGCAGCGCCGTCCAACGCACCTCCGAAGCGCGAACCAATGGTCAAGAGACCAGAGACGAGCGCGCTGATGAGATCCTTACCGGCACGGGTGGTAATAATGGTGTTCATGGCACCAGACACAGCTGGACCGTGGTCGGCAGTCAACATGAGCACCATCTCCAGGAAGCGGCTGGCGTAGTCGGGCAGGCGGCGACGGAACCAAAGCAGAGACATGACACCGCCAATGCCAATGTTGTCCTTGAACACATCGGAGATGGGCATACCGGCGTAGAGCAGCTCCTGGCCACGGTCGTCAGAAATGGTAGAGATGAAAGCAGCAGGCTTTCGGATGAGGCCGAGTTCCTGCGCCCACGCGTAGTCGATGGGAATCTTGGGGACAACAGGCTCTGGCTTGGGCTTGATGGTGCCTTCCTTCACCAGCTTCTGGTACACTTGGGCGAGGGTCTCGGGCATGTCCTCAAAGGTCTCCGGCACGTAGATGCCGGCTTCCCTCATGGACTTGTTCTTCATGGCCGCGGTCTCCAGCTGGGAGTTGGCGAAAGAGCCAGCGTGGCCGAACTGAACTTCCGTCTTGAGCAGACCAGCAACGGTACCAATCGCCCATGCGACAATGGGCTTGGTGACTTGGCCAGACTTGACGGCCTCGATCACACGGTACTCCTCAACACCACCGACCTCTCCGAGCAGCACAATCGCCTTGCAGTCGGGGTCGGCTTGGTATCGGAGAACGTGGTCGATGAAGGTTGTCCCTGGGTACCTGTCACCGCCAATGGCGACACCCTCCAACACACCGTCGGTGGTATTCGCGATGATGTTGTTCAGCTCGTTGGACATGCCACCAGACTTGGAGACGTATGAGACGGAACCGGGGCGGTAGAGCTTGGAGGCGACGATGTTGTCCATCATACCGCCCGTGTTACCGATTTTGAACGCTCCAGGCTTGATGCCACCGACGGTGGCAGGGCCAATGATGGTGATGCCCTTCTTCTGGGCAACGTGCAGGATCTCTCGGGCACGCTAAGTGGATGTCAGTGTCCAACCCAACCCAACACCTGTATATAACGTTGGTGCGGAGTACTTACTCGCTCGGGCACACCTTCCGCGATGATGGCAATCGACTTAATTTGCGGGAACTCCATCAATTCCATGGTGGAGCTGTAGACGGATCGAGAGGAGGCAAAGTTGACAATTGTGTCAACGTCGCTGTGCTTGGCCATGGCCTTCTCCACGGACTGGTAGACAGGGAGGAGGGTCTCGCTGGTTCCCCAGTACCTGCATGTGCGTGTTAGCTTTCCGTGCGCAAATGGGTGCTTGTGTCTTGGCAAACGCACATTTTGCTCACGAATTGACCGCCGAATGTGTAGATGATGCCGGCGACCGAGGGAGTCTTGCGCTTGCAGATGAAGTCGAAATCGAGCATACCCTGCACGGCGCGGGGCTGCAGGCCGCTGCGGGAGATTGGTTAGCATGCGTTTACATTGTGCATAGATTGGGTCGCTGCCAGGGGTGGCCTTACTAGACGAAGCATCGTGTCTTGGGGTGGAAGAGCGTGTGGGCGGCGGGAGGGCTCAATGGACGGCTGGGGGCTACGAAACGACGGATGTTGTCATTCGGGGTGAGGTTGTCCTGGCCGGACGCAGCTTGCGGAGCAGACGCCCCGTTGACAGGCACGGCGGAAGGCATTGTGGCCGGTTGGTGTGGCGATCGAGGGCAATCGAGGAGAGCGACAAATCGATCGTGAGGAATGTGCGCTGTTTGGGCAGAGCCGTGTCAGTATAGGTAAACAGATTCCAGATCGGAGGGAAGGCGTGTGTCGGGCTCTGCGGTAGCTGACGTGAGGGCTCAAAAGCTGGGAAGGAAAACCGAGGGCAGAAAAGAGCTGGCGGGAGCTGTGGAGAGGCTCAGGCGTGGATGCAGAGACACAGTGGGAGGAGGCACGATGATAACACACGGCGGGACTTACTTTTTGAGAGACGGCGCTGGAGGACGGCGTGGGGATGCGAGAGTGATGAAGAGACGGCGGCCACGCTTTCCGAGCAATTCTGGAGTCGTGCACGGCGTTGAGGTTCGTGCCCCTGCTTGGGTTGTTGGGGGAAAGGCCGACCCGCTAGTCGGGAAGTCGCGAGGTGGGCGGTGAGGGGATCCGGGCAGGGTCGACAGGGTCAACACACTGATTGTGAGGCCTTGCAGCTCGAAATTTGCGCGGAGAGAGGGCGGTTCTGGCTGCACAGCGCTGGCGAGCATGCAATGGCGAGCCTGGTAGCTGGAATCGGGTTGCTTGCGCTGTTGCTGTCTGCTCTTGCCTTTGAGCTTCGGTGGCCGTGTCCGTGCTGGTACCCCTGTCGCTCTGCGCTTTCCCGCTTATTAGCCCGCAACTCTCTCTAGCTGGCGCTGCTGGGCTCAACAACGGAAAAAACATACAGACCGCTGTTCCCACCGCAGTGATAGCAGCCTTCCACGCTCCCCAAATTCTTGCAATCCCGACTCCCAGCGCTCAACCACATATAGGTACGTCCCAGCAATCCCGCGTGTCCTGTCTTCGTGTTTTGTGTCCCGGCATTCTCCACAGTTCCCGGTCTCGGACTTTTCACAAGACTGCCCCATCTAAACGCTGCCGACCGCCATCGGGAAATCAAGCTGCAAACTCGACGGGAGCATTCTCACCCTCGTTGCACACTATTGTCTTGTCAATAACTCTCTGCTGTCGTCCCTTTTTCTTCGCACACGACCACTGCACCAAAGAAGACCACACCACTCACCCGCTTCCAGCTCCCCACCGTCGCCCACCATGTCTGCCAAATCGATCCTCGAAGCCGACGGCAAAGCCATCCTCAGCTACCACCTCACCCGCGCCCCCGTCATCAAGCCCACGCCTCTCCCCGCTGCAGCGACACACAACCCACCGCCGAAGCTCGCATCGCTGTACTTCGCCGCGGATGCCGACGTCAAGGGCGTGCTCGACCAGGCCGAGTCCACCTACCCGTGGCTGCTTGTCCCGGGCTCCAAGTTCGTTGCGAAGCCAGATCAATTGATCAAGAGGCGAGGCAAGAGCGGCCTGCTGGCCCTGAACAAGACCTGGCCTGAGGCGCGCGCGTGGATCGAGGCGCGGGCTGGAAAGCCGCAGAGGGTCGAGACGGTTGACGGCGTCCTGAGGCAGTTCTTGGTCGAGCCGTTCGTTCCCCACCCCCAAAACACAGAGTACTACATCAACATCAACTCGGTGCGAGAGGTACGTTTGGCTGTCTTTCTGTTTTCGTCGTCATTTTTGCGTGCCAATTGGGATCGGATCGGATCAGATCCTGCGGGGAGTCCAGAAGCAGGAGCAGGCGAAGAATGGCAAGCAAGCACGTAGTGGTGCATCCAAAGTACGCGGGCGGACTGTCAGGTTTTGTTCAGTGCCGGCCGGGCGAAGGGAGCCTAAGCCCGACCCACTGCTGCAGAGCACACACCCTTACACCCCGATAAGCGCGTCGGATTTCACATGTCAAATTTCCTTTGCCGTTTGTTGTTTGCCGCACTGGTCGAGCTTGGGACTTCTCTCACGTTTCGTGTTGCGGCTCTGAGGTAGCGTCGGCATATGCCTCGGCCGTGCCAATCACATCGCGAACCGCTGGCTGACATTTTCCGCTTCAGGGCGACTGGATCCTCTTCACCCACGAGGGTGGTGTCGATGTTGGCGATGTCGACGAGAAGGCTGAGAAGCTTCTCATTCCCGTCGACCTCTCCGAGTATCCTTCCAATGAGGAGATCGCCAAATCGCTTCTGAGCAAAGTCCCCAAGGGCGTGCACAACGTCCTTGTCGACTTCATTTCCCGACTATATGCCGTCTACGTCGACTGCCAATTCACGTAAGCTGCGCTCCCCTTCAATTCCCCGGTCCTTTCTAATCACCCACAAAGCTATCTCGAAATCAACCCCCTCGTCGTCATCCCCAACGCCGACGCCACCTCGGCTGAGGTCCACTTCCTCGATCTTGCTGCCAAGATTGACCAAACTGCTGAATTCGAGTGCGGTGCTAAGTGGGCTATTGCCCGTAGCGCAAAAGCTCTTGGCATTCCCAACGTCCCCTCAAAGGACGCAAAGACCACCATTGACGTCGGCCCACCGATGGAGTTCCCTGCTCCTTTCGGCCGTGAGATGAGCAAGGAGGAGGCCTATATTGCCGAGATGGACGCAAAGACTGGCGCCTCGCTCAAGCTTACTATCCTCAACGCCACTGGCCGTGTCTGGACTCTCGTGGCTGGTGGTGGTGCTTCCGTCGTTTATGCCGATGCCATTGCTTCCGCTGGATTCGCTGATGAGCTTGCCAACTATGGTGAATACTCTGGAGCCCCCACGGAGACGCAGACTTTCCACTATGCTCGCACGGTTCTCGACCTCATGCTCCGCGCTCCCCAGCATCCCGAAGGCAAGGTCCTCTTCATTGGTGGTGGTATTGCCAACTTCACCAACGTGGCATCCACCTTCAAGGGTGTCATCCGCGCCCTGAGGGAAGTCGCTCCTCTCCTCAACGAGCACAAGGTCCAGATTTGGATCCGCCGTGCTGGTCCCAACTACCAGGAGGGCCTCAAGAACATCAAGAACGTTGGTGTTGAGCTTGGCCTCAACATGCACGTGTACGGCCCCGAGATGCACGTGTCGGGTATCGTGCCATTGGCGCTTTCGGGGAAGACGACAGATGTCAAGGAGTTCTCTGGTTAAAGCAAATGTATCATAGGAGTTGTCGTTTAAGCTTCATTGTTTCTTTAGTCCGGGGCTGAGAACAGGGTCCTGGATTATGGTTAGACAAATAGTGTAGCGCCCAGTAGATGATTCCCTCGTCAAGACTTTTGCCTGTACTTTGCATTCGGTACGCATAGTGAAAATAAGACTTTAATACCTTGGTACCCACATGTGTTCGTGTTCGCGCTTGTTGTGTTTATTCGCTGTTGGAATCCAAATAGCTTTACTGGGACGTACAAGGTCTCGCGCGTAGCCATGCTTGGCAGATACGACAGTCCATCCAAGCGAGCCGTCAAGGTTCACCAAAATTATATATATATAATGTACCGTGGCTATTTTCAAAGATCTTGGGCGCCTCTCATCTCTAAATTACGTTTGCGTTGTCGCCTTCGCGCCTGATTTGCAAAGAGCCTCTTTCTATAGCGTAACAGAGTTCCTTCCCTATAGCACCACCATTAAGCTCTTACCACTCCATAATACTCATGAGCATTCTTATCAGGCCTTAGAATCTTGTTATGATGCTGAAAAGATATCATCAGCCTTGTGTCTGCTGTCGCACACAAATTCATGAACGGCCGCTACCCTGCCAGTACTTCTAACTACTAATTTTTAGCTAGTGTAAAACGACCCTGCACCTACATAATCATCAAGGCGTAATTTATTTGTGATGACTGTCAGGCCTGTGGCTGTGCAGAGACTTCGCGGGCAAGCCGACCTCAGCCCCGCAGCCTTGCAACTTTGGCCATGCCTCCGGTCAACCAGCCAGACTCAAGTGGCAAATAACACATAATTCTGCACGTGGACATCATGCTCGAAGCTTCGCTGTGGCAAATTCGTAAGCTATATATTTATGCTGATCCCCGTCTCTCTATGAAATAGAGAGAATAATAAAGAATAGTAAGTGATAATATAAATGTTCTAGCCTTAGAATGTATTAAGCTCGTTAAGCTTAACTCTACATATCCATACCCTTCCAGTTCCAACACCAATACCAATCATCTTCTCTAATACTACTAAACATGATGGTCGATATTCTAAGGGTAGCCATATTAGTTTCTCTGAATTATATGTTATCCATGCATTATCTACACTTAAGGCTAGGCCTTGATATTGAGGACTCTGAGGTTCTGATAGAGCACTAATGCTGATAGTGCCAATTTCAGTGTGAAGATATGAGTCAGTGATGTCAAATGAGATGCGGAAGAGTGATTTGCCAACCTCAAGTGTCTGGAGGCACTCGCCGCTGCTCGCATCCCAGATCTTGACCGTCTTGTCGTCCGACGCCGACACCAGCCGGGCTGAGTCGTGGGAGAAGGCCAC
>BCHH01000001.1:957934-1232349 GCA_001599595.1 Beverwykella pulmonaria
GACGGGCAGGAGGCGGGTGAAAGCGCTGAGCGAGGCGCTTGGCGTAGGGCGCCCGCGGCAAGCTGGAGAGGGCGACACCCTAGGTAGTGCGCATTCGAAAGAGACAGTCGGCGATCGTCTGCGGGTGGTGGCGGGCGTGCAGAGTGCGTTGTGTGGGCGGACGGGGCGTGGGCGGGTGGGTGGGAGGTGGTGGTTGTGGTGTGAAGAGGAATGGAGAGCGACGTCCCTTCCCTTCCTGGCTGGGGCTCACGGCGGGCCTTGGCAAATGAATGTGCCAACGCCGGGCCGGTACCGACGTTCCGTTTTTATTCTCATCCCCAATGTCCCCCAACGGCTAACAACGCCCCGTAAGTCAACGCTTGCGCTCACGTCCACCTTCACGTCCACCCACCGCAAGGCCGCCCGATGCCTGCGCTGCTCGGCGCTGGCCACGATGGATGATGCCGGCCCTCGCGCCCCGGCCTCTGCCCCGTCTGCGCCCGTCGCCAGCACATCGTCGGCCCAAACATCCCGCCCTATTGCTGAGCCAGCGACGGCCACGACCACGACCGCGACGACCCATGCGCCCAGAATCCAGCAGCCGACGCCGCAAGCTTTGCCCTCGCGCTCGGGGCCTAGCTCGATCCTCGTTTCCCCACGTCAGAAAGGCAATCCAGTCCTCACTGGCGTCAAAGCCGTTGCATGGGAATATTCGGACATCCCAGCCGACTACGTGCTCGGTGCGACAACATGCGCGCTGTTCCTGTCGCTCAAGTACCACCGGCTGCATCCCGAATACATCTACAACCGCATCCGAGACCTAAAGGGCCAATACGGCCTGCGAATCCTGCTCACCATGGTTGACATTGACAACCACGAGGCGGCACTGCGGGAGCTGTCTAAGACATCCCTCATCAACAATGTCACCATCATGCTCTGCTGGAGTGCACAGGAAGCGGGTCGCTACCTGGAGCTCTTCAAGACATTCGAGCACGCTGCTCCGACAAGCATTCGCGCTCAGCAGTCGTCGAGCTATTCCGATAAGCTTGTCGAATTCATCACGGTCCCACGCAGCATCAACAAGACCGACGCTCTGGGATTAGTCTCGAATTTTGGCAGCATCCGCACAGCCGTCAATGCCGGCCCGGAAGAAGTTGGCCTGATCGCCGGATGGGGAGAGAAAAAGGTGCAGCGCTGGTGCAGTTCTGTGAGGGATCCATTCAGAGTCAAGAAGGCTGCAAAGCGGGGCGTTGTTCGTGACGACAGCCGCGCCACAATGCCGCGGGCCGTGTCTCGTGAAGGCGGCGAAGATCCGATGGACTTGGACATCACTGAGCCTAGTCCATCCATCCCAAGAGAAGGAGACACAGACAAGCCGCCCGCGCAGCGCCTAACAGAACGTGTCTCGCATGGTCGGCTTGGTGAGGATGAAAAGGAAGCCATGCGTCAGGCGGAAATAACGGGGAAGGCTGCTCGGACCATAGTCCAGAAGGGCGAAAGGACCGCAACGGACAGTTCGGTCAAGGGCCAGCAAGCCGGCGAGGAGTTGAGTGAAGGCGTTATGGCTGCTCTAAACAAGCTGCGGCAGCAATAATATCCAGTAGACCCTGACTGGTTATGCAATGTCTGATACTCATTTCTGCCGGTGGCATTTGCACAATTTTTACAATAGGTCAAACATGATCAGAGTAGCTATTCGTCGTCCTACTGTGTGTACACCTGAGCGCACACTGCATTCCATCTATCATTCCGGTCTACGTTCGGCGCACCGTTCCAACGCTCGCATGCGCGTCCGAGAGATCCGGCTCGCGTAAACCTGCTCTAGCACCGCGCTACTACGGTCCCTTCCCGCTCCCGCAGTCACCTTCACAAGTGCAGCCTGCAGCCTATCTATCACTCCACATACTTCAATAATTCCTTCCCATCTCCCTCCCTCGTTGGCCTAACCCACCCTTTCTATAGCGGGGCAGTTGATGCGTCCTCATCACCATGGGTTTCGCCAAGCTTCCTGCAGAGCTGCAGATGGAGATATTCAGCTACCTTGAACGCCCCGACCTCAAAGCGGCGCGAGCTGTCTCCAGGAAATTCCGTGACCATACATCTCCCACTTTGTTCAGGAGCACAGTTGCCTGCGCTCGCTATCATGCGTTGAGTGCTATGCAGAGGATTTCTCTGCATCCTGTCTATCAAACATACGTCAAGGCCATCGTATTCGACGGATCTGTCTACGATGGAGCTCTTGCTAACAATGAGGAGCTTTATCAGAAACACGCTGATGAGTGTGCTGAAATCAGCCAGGGCTTTCGCTGGGAAAAGCGTACAAGGTTTGTAATCTTCTCACTTCTTTGGTAGTCAACGGAATGTTGGAATTAAAGCAACATGCAGGTGGAAACGCTACCAAGAGCTTTATCGCGAACAAGAGGATATGCGGAGTGGGGGTGTTCTGTTCGCAGAGATTTCTCGGGCTTTGGAATGGATGCCAAATGTCTCTTCGCTCATCTATTCCCCGCTGCCTCGACCCATTCCTATAGAGCGCAAGTACATGAAGGATCTCCTTCCGCGGGGCATCGCTAGCGGGCAGTGGATGAACAGTGAGACCCTAGATTCGTTCTTGGAGTCGAGTCAACGCGGAATCCATCACATCATTGGCGCAATATACGCCAGTCAGTACTCAGGAATTCGTGAATTCCACACGGAAGCCGCTGTTTCAGGACAAAGCTGTACCGAGTTCACTATTTACGCCTTCAATTTCCCCCAGGTAGAGCACTTGGATGCAGGCCGCTTCTTTTTCCGCCACCTTTATAAGATCAACATGAACCTTTCTCTTCGGCTTCCCGACAACTCGCGAGCTCCTAGAGCAATGAATGGCGTACACCCCCCTGGACACCACAATGCTATTCCTGGGCTCGGCCACCCTTCCACCGGGATGACTAGTAGTATGACGCACCTCTCCAACTTTGGAGCCTTACTTTCCGAGGCCAAAGATCTACGGCAGTTATCCTTACATATAAATCACTGGCAGCCTTCTGCATTTCAAATGTACGGACATCTGATTGTACATGCCCACCAACCGTTCCCTCTCCTCGGTCTTAATTCGACATGGCCAAAACTACGCTCGCTCAGTCTTGGTGGCGTCTACGCGACAGAGCAGGATCTGGTGGGATTCATAACACGCCACAACAGCACGCTCAAAGAGCTCACATTTCAATACTGCAGCCTCGTATCAGGCTCTTGGGCAAACGTCGTGGATGAAGTGCTTTACAACACCTCAATTTTCCCCTTCTCGCTCAAGAATGTCAACGAAACAGTCATTGGGGATGTGGAGTTCCAAGACATGGCACCCGAGGAGATGGAACGCTGGCAATACAAGGGTACCCTGATGCTGAACTCCGAAGGCCTTCGATACTTTGTCAGTTTACTCTTGAGCCAGGTTGAACTGTTGCTGACTCTGTTAGGATGAGCCAGAAGGTAGAACGGTGTATTCTGGGCGATCTCAGTCTATGATGGAAGACTGAGTTAGACAAAAGTCTGTGCTACACTATTACATTCGCTACGGGACACTTAACACCCCTATTGGCATTGATTAACACCTAGCCCTAGTCTGTATTGCAGAGGCAAGGCGTAGGCACAAAGTAGCAGATCGATGACTTAATGCTCAGCCGTGCTACTAATCCCCCATCTTCGGTGGCGATTATTACTACCTTTGGATCAGTTCCACAGATTTGCATCAATGAGCTTGAACTGCCATTGCAATTAGCTTGGAAATAGTTTGTAGTTTCTCCGACGGAGTCACGATCGACACGATTATTTCTGATATAAATGGGTATTTACGATCAGGAAAAGTTTAGGTAATAAGCAGAAACCTCTTTCTCACATGCTTGTAACACCTTTCAATTGCATTTACTGGTCTTGGATATTCAGATGGCAAATCGAGCTGTCAAACTATATTTACGCAGATCTACCGGTAAGACACCGCACGTGGAGACGCACGTAAGCGATCCAAAATCGTCGGAGCTCAGCCCTATTGCTGATCGATAACGCCGATCTGATGCATCCGCCTTGCCGCCGGACGCTTCTATTTTGACCTCTCCGTTTGTGTTGTGCTCGCAGAGAGCTGTTGCAGAGTGCTAAAAACAGACGCCCCCTTCTTAGTCCAATTTATCGGGGTCCTGGATACGTATCCACTCTAGGTAAGGACGTTTAGATTCCTGTTTAATTCCATGGGTGGCTATTTTTTACTTCGTATCCAGCTTCGAAGCGTACACCATATGGTGAGAGTGACAAGTGGGAGGTTCTGGGTGGAGGTCGGAAGGATCACTCAAGCTTTGCACTCCCTGTAGCCGCCAAGACTAGTTCTGCGCTGAATGGCATATGTCACAACATCAGTGAGTCAAATCGGCATGTCTCTCAGTTGTTGCTCACGGCGACTAGTTTTCCACCAGAAGCTGAACATTTCGCCACGGTGCGTCCGATATCTATTGTTCGCACATCGTGTCTCACCGGTATTTCCCCACTTGTAAAGCATACACCGACCAATCAGATAACGCGTTATGGCTACGAACCTTCATCTATTCTACCTTCCCACTCTTAATTCCATCTGGTCTGCTCGAGATTCTGAGACAGCTCGTGATGCACGTATGCGCACAGTCTTTGATTTGGCCCCGCTCGCCCACGCCACGTCACGTTCCTTCCCGATTCACTCTTTTCTTGCATAACCGCCTTCCTGGTCTCAGTCGTCTCCGTTTATTCTATGCAGAAAGTTTTGCGTCTCTCGCCCTCGCCCCGCGCGCCCCGATCTAGCCAGCACAAGAGACTTCCGACCTATCCCGCAGGATCATGGAATTGTGGCCAATCTATATCTGTCCTGCGGGATTCGTAAGTCAGCTTGGCGGTTGAGGAACCTCTTCATGGGAAGCTGAAGAGGGACTGGAGGTAGTATTGTTTGGTACCTGGGTTCCTGGGCTTGTCATTTGACGGGGCGGACAATGGAGCGGGGGAGTAGACGTTCTTATTGTGTGGTGTTCCCTGTATTGTGTGGTAGTTTGTTTCCACCGACTCGTTCGTTCAACGCTGCCTGTGATCTCTTCAAAGGGTACATCGACATAGTGATCTTTCCCTTTTGTTGCCATATATAACTTCAATAGTCTTCTTCGCGCCAATCTGGGTCTCCGATATACCACACAGGACGTTTTTGCAGTTCGCCACCTGCCCTTTTACTGCCGCTGGAGCTCAGCATTTCGAAGTTCGAGATGGACCCTCAACCTAACCGAGCCCATCACCACCAAGGAGACCACCAGCAAGATGCTCGAGGAACTGATCGACGTGCCTCACCTGGGACTGTAAGTTGTGTTCTTTCCCCAATCCCATTATGCAATTTCCGCCAGAGGCGAAAAGGATCAGACTACAGTACCAAAATCTACTGTGTTAGATACATACGACTTGGCAGAGCTAGTACTAGAACAAGAAAGTGACCTCTGGCGGATGCCATAGGGCTTTGCAGGGCTATTATGATTCATTCAACCTCTTGCTAGGATTGCGAAGCCCGACAATTTGGTAGATTATGCTAATAGTAACAGGCTGCATACTTCAATCCCAATGATGCGACCCGTTCTTCTGCGCAACAACCCAGTTCCAATGGGCCAACCCAAAGCTCTTACCCCGCGTATCAGCAGCAGTATCGACAACACAGTGCAACTCAGTCCTGGCACACAGTCCCTCGGCCTTGGAAAGAGATCAATCCAGAAGCGTACCGAGTGGTCGAGGCTCCAGCTTTGCATCGGTCGCGTCAACAGTACTACCAAAATCCACAAGGCCAGCCTTATCAGAATCCGACCTACGATCAGCAGTACCAAATACAACCACCACATACCCATCAACCTCGCTTAACGCTGGCTAGTCTCCAACAAGTCGACGCCAGACGTGCGCCTACTACTAGTATGGCGGTATGGGAAAGTAAGAGTCAGCGGGATGGAGTGTGGAATGGGATTAAGTATGTGAGTGCTGAGGAGTATGAGGGTCATCGGTGAGGTGGCTTCTGATGAATATGAGTATGTGAGGGATGAGAATGGGAAGACATGACTTATATATGAAGAGATGACTGTGCGTTTGGACTATGATTTAGGCGTCGCTGCGAAGGCTGTGCAAATTCGGTTTGTATGCACGCGATGGAGTTGGGCAGAGATGACATTTGGGGGCTGATGAGGTTTCTTGGGGCGAGGCTGTATGTATGGCATGCGGTTAGGACATGGCCGTAGTTTCGAATACGATCGGAATTTAATTGTCGATATTTCAATGTGTTGAACAGACATGCAGTGAAGCTGAGATCTACAATGTTGGAACATGCTTAAAGACTCAATCGCAAAGTGTTTCATAAAAGATACAGTACTGTAGTGTACAATCACACCAGTACCTTTGACTGCTTGCTTGATCTGCGTTTGAGGGCTACGACAATCTGAGAACTGGTAACGAGTCAGAAAAAGTGGCTGTCAAGGCAGACTCGGAGAACAGCTGACAGTGACATGCAGCTGACACCCTACGTGGCATTGGAGTGACTAGTGAAATTGTACTTGTCCTGGAGGACTAAGAATCGGTGATCATGTCGTTGCGCTGGCCTTTATGCTCTGATTGAACGATCCTGCAGGTCGGTAGCAACAGTATTAGTCTCGACCCGAGGCAACGGATCTCCCAAAGGACGAAGGGCACTCTCAATTTGAGGCTCCACAACTTCGCCTGCAAAGGCGAATGGCCCGATCTGGACCGCCGTCTGGTAGGGCGAATAGACACGGGACGGGAGGGAACTAGACGCTCGGGTCAATTGACGGACCAAGCAGCCATGTGAAAGGTGGGGAAAGGCTAGCTTATTTGGACGACAGCTGGATGTTGTGCGCAAAACACAGCAAAGAGCTAAACCTTCTACGACATATTGCATGCGGATTCGAACTTGAAGGAAGTTGAGGAAAGTGCGTATAACGGAAAACTGCCCGGGAAAAAGAGGCAAATGGGCGCCAATTCAAGGCAAACAAGGCATATGAATAAAAGGCCGCCCTGATGACGAGACGAGGATTCGGGTTTTATTGCACTCAGTCGGTCAGGGGCTGCATTGCCCAGGTACGGTTAGTTCGTGTTCCCGGAGGACGAAGGGCGCACATAGTGTGGGGAGCACGAGGCCAGAAGTCACCAGCCGTGTCCACTAGATTGGCGATCTGGTTGCGTTTCCTTATCATTTCTATGGGATATTAAGTCATGCATCACGCGGCTAGCATTGGAGTAGATGAGCCAGAGCTTCGAGAGTTTGCAGCAGCAAAGCTCGAATATTTTCTACTTGGGCTTTTATCCGAGTCCAGTGTTTCCCCCGAACTTACCTAGCAAATGGTTGGCGTTAGGCTTACTGGCTTGGCTGACAGGTCAGTATACTGTGGTGCAAGGTACTTCGCACTTGTGCGTAGACTTGGGCCTCTCTTCAAGGACATAAGGCTCTGTTCACATATTCGTCGCTTGGTGGTTGCTCCCCGATTCTGCCTTGCGAGATTGAGCTAGCAAATTGTGTAACTAAAATGTGATAACCTGGGGGCTGAGTCTCTCTGAGGTCCACACTTCGGCCCCAAAGATGCGCAATTTGCTGCGCCTTGACCAAAATTATTACAATGGAGGATATATTGAAGAGCAGCTCATCCGCCATGTCTTCAATTCCGAAGAAGAGTTTTGCTGAAACTCTACTTTTTTCCACAACTCTCTTGTCTTTGCAGCGGAGTTGTTGCAACTCTTTCCACCATGACGATGATCGTTGACCGGTCAAACAATCTCCCTATCGCAGGGATAAGGGCCCATTACATTGACCCTATTCCTCCAGAACCGTCCGAGATGCTTGCTAAGCATCCACACGGCACCTCGACCATACCGCCCACTGTCAGTTGTATGCTACTCGCAACCGGTGGTTCTTTCCGGGCGCCGGTTGACTGCTTCATTTTGGCAACAGCAATGCTTTCCTCGCCGCTTTCCTGATCTGGACGCACACGCACATCAACATCCTCGTACCACGACACGACACAACGCGTCCCGGTCAATTCCGGTGAGCACTTCTGCAACTATATCACACCTAGCTCCGACAACGGACCTGTCAGAAGCCACTGCCAAGGTGGAGGTAGGTGAGGTATACTTCTTCAAGGGCGCCCTTAGTCCTCCTTCCATCTTATTGCACGGTCGGCAGGTTTTCAGGCAATAACACCTCAATCAGGCAGAGGCATCCCACTACCTTCAACCATACACATTCATTATCAGCTTCGATGCCGGCACGTGTGCTAGAGCTCCTCAAGCCAAGAACAGGGCGACCACGCGGATCGATGAATGCAAACAGCCGTGACTGGGCACCTGCGGAGCTTCTCACGGAGACAACCGTCCCACTTTTGCCCTACGCCCTCATTCAGGCGAATGACAAGCTGGCTTCACCACCATTTTGAAGGAATATAGCGCCAGAGTCCTCCATTTCTTATCCAGCCATTCGACGCCGAGATTAGGAGAGGAGATTGCGCGGCGGGTGCTCGTAACATGGTCGGTTGAAAATACCTTATATTCCTGCATACTGTCGAGGTCCAGGAGGACACATTGCGTCTTAGTCTCGACGTGATGTCCGGTTGTATTCTTCATAGCTAGAGGAGATATATTCCTCCAAATCTCGCTGCGACTGGACATCAAATATCTTGGACTGGCTCCCACAAAAGTTGGCAAACATGTACTTCTTAATCGAAAGACAAAATCGCTGGAGATTCGAGTCCGTACGATCCCTTCCTATCCCTTCTCCAATAGAAGACCTTGGCTGACTCAACGTAGACTCACCTTCTCTAGTAACAAGACAATCGCTGGTACTGACGGCACTCGTCATCCCACTCAGATACCTACCGTCGTTGTAACAACAACAGTACTCGGCGGGCCCGAACTGAAGGATAATTTCGTTTCTTCCAGACCTAGTGGCTCCGAGCAGGAGAGAGGCACTGTGGTACACAATCATTCAACATCCTCACCCAAACGAAGCTTTCGCAAATTCGTCTGCAAGATGTTTTTGTTACATTCCCGTGCGTCCCCTACCAATTCAACATACGGGCACCAATATGGGCACCAAGAGCTACCAGCTCCGCTCCCCGAGCTCCAAGGATCGTCCCAGAGCGCGTGCGAACTGGATGGTCACCAGCCATACAACCATGACCAGAACAGGTCCATGCAAGGTCCCGTCCATGACCAGCCGTCTCATTCACCGCTCGAACATCATTATGGCCAGCGCCATGAATCTATGCCGCATCACGCGTCTGAGATTGCATGGTCCAGCAGCCAAGCTCATGGGACAGATCAAACACCTCGCCTACCCTACTTGCCTTACCAATATATGCCCAACTCCAGTCCCATGGGTGCCGCTCAATTCCAGGGTAGAGTAAATCCGCACCCACCGTCTGTATCGATCGCAACGAATGCATCTTCCCCATCAGCATTCTCTCCGACGGTCTCGCCGTTAACCCCCATCGGCTTGAACAACCAGGATTATATCCAAAGTCAGTTCATGAAAGGGCAAGACGATGTAAGAGAGCGTCGTGGGGGCGACTACTTCGATCCGATTGCCTGGCCCCCGCGTCAGATCTCGGAAGCAGATAGTTACAAGCGACAACATGTCGAAACATTCGATCACCTCAACAATCAGCTGATGTCACCGAGTTCCACTCGTTGCAACTCAAATGACATCGCTGCAAATGATCGTTCCCCGGTCCTGGCCCTGCCTACGCCACCTGCTGGGTCACCACCAACCTCTGATCGTACATCCACTCCGGACGCACCACAATATCATAACCCCGACTATACCCAGGACGACCGATGCTTCCTACCTTCACAGAATACGTCTTCAGGGACTGAGGACAATCAATGTTTTCCCCTTCCTGGGTCTACATCATTTGAATCGCAGAGCCCATCATCTGGGATTAGGGACGCTTTCAACGCTCCCAGATATAACGGCAATAGCTTTGAGGGGGATTCACGCTGGAGTGCATCTTGGAGTGGAACCCGCAGGTTCACAAACCATCACCAGCCCAATCAACAGCGGCATTACCAGTGCGCTAACGAATTCGAGTCACGCACATGGCTTGATCACAGCGAAAATCATTTGCATGAAGTCGCCGAGCCACTGCCACCCTATAGTTCTAATAACGCAAGCTCTCCGCCCGCGTTCGAACCTGCCACCTCTCAACCAAACCAGGTTCAAATTCCAATGACGCCAGTACCAATGTCACCGGAACTGCAACTACCCGAACCACAACTGAGGGGAAACAAGATCAAGAAACAAGGCCCCGCCACTATCTTCACTCCATTGCCCTGTACTCTCTGCGGAAAATTGTTCAATGGCCCGTTCCAGAAGGGGAATCGACAGCGACACTTCAGACACACCCACTCCCTGCCATCAGCTATGGACGATCAGTCTGACAAAACGTGTCGTGAATGCGGAAGAAAGTACAAGAGGGCTGACGCAAAGAGGAAACACGAATGGAAGAAGCACCGTATTCAAGATGCAAGACCAGAAAAGAGGCGCACTGAAAAGAAGGATCGACCTATAGATTTGGCCATTGGAATCTGAGAAGGGATTGCTGTTTGAAAGAGACGATCACGAGGTGTGATTGTTGTTTGATGGGGAGGAATAAGTGGAGGTGGTATTACTTTTTATGATCTTGCTGGACGAGCTGGACACATAATCTTGTCAACGATCCTGGTACTTGGTCGGACATCCTTGCCTCGCGAACGACTGTTTGTTTCATGTATATATTGGATATTTTAGTCACTTGGGAAACTTGGTCGGACTGGGAGCCGAGAGGACGGTAATACGGTAATGATTTAATGGTTCAATGGATAATGGTTGGGATGATTTGATGAACCTACGTTTTTCTGAAGTACTTCTTCCACAACTGCGTATTGGTTTCCGTTTGCGAAATCCAAAATGTTTGATTATGATCTGTTGAACTATACCTGACCAGAGTCAAAGCATGAACGGGGCGTTGCTATGTTTTGCTATATCTGCTTGGAGGATGTCTACGATTCTAGGTATTCTAGCAAGGGCACCGACTTGAGTCACATTTAAGGCAAGTGAAGCATACGTGTTCCTTAACTTTCCTGAGCTCCTCAAACCCCCCAATCGTCTAACACAAACTTGTCTCTCGTACACACAAGCCAGGTCGATTCTGTTGTCCTTGATACAAGTGTCCTGGTGGACGAAGTTGGCATCCAGAAGAGTCTGGACAATGAGAGATTCCCGCAGGACGAACAAAGCTATCATGTGGCCGACGATGGGCAAATATTGACTTTTCACAAGCATTGCAGTTTTCGTTCTGTGAAATCCTTGTGCATGACCAAATTGGTCAGCGTACTTCCGAAGAACTACGTGTTCAGATGAATAACTACGTCACTTTAAGCAATGAGGCTCTGTAACAGAGTCCAGCTTTGACGTGCATGTTGCATTGCGGCTTAGAACCTGTGACCTGACATGACCCCGCAGTGTGCTAAGAGGGCGCAGGGCAATAAAATCGTATTCGCGGAGCCCTAACGAAAGCCTTATCATAGGGCGGGGCCAAATTTTCTATATCTCCGTCAAGAGCTATTGGATGTATCTTTTTTTGGGTCGTATGATTTTGCCCTTGGAAAGGGGCAAGAGGTTGGATATATTGGCGATGCTAATATTGAGCGAATCATAAGACTGGGCGCGGATTTGAGTTTGCATGAGGGACGAAAGGCGGTGTGAGTGTGCGACGTTGAAGAGGGCGTGGAGTCTTGGCCCTGGTCGAGTGAGGTGCACGTTCACTTTGATATCCGCCTCGGTGTGGGCCCGTGTCCTCATACTGGGAAAGCACCACTGTCAGTTGAGGCTCTGTTGCTGTGCCTAAGTGGGTGTGATTGGAGGATGATTAGAGGCTATGTCGTGTGAGGTAAGCAGAGGACGAGGGCGACTCGTATCAGACGCGCGGATTTCTGCCTCAGGCATGAACGAACGCGCGGATAGGTTTGGTAGGGTATAATTGACTCTGCATTGCGGCTTAGTTGTTTGATTGACTGTGGAAAGCGGAACACGTGACTGTTGATTAGTGTTGAACCTGGGCCAGGAACAAGCAAGAACACCTTGGATATAGTCTCTTCATAGATTTCCATATGCTGGCTGTATTTTCCTGGTTCTCAATTACTGTTTGGTTTGTCTAGGTCGGGGTTTTGGTCAAATTCCCGTGCTCCTCTTTCCTTTTCCAAGTAGTGACTGATGACTAGCCTTAAAATGAATTCTTTTTGCGAGTTTATTCCAGCAGAACGCCCGAGAGGCATAACCCAGCCGACCAGCGAGCAAGTCTACTACAGGATTCAGCAGGTCCAAGCTAAAACTCTTGCACTGTTGCTGGGAATTGCTTAGCGGTTACAGCGCAGCACTCATGTGCTTGTACAGAGATAAGTATGATGGGAACCGTTCCAATCACGATAAAACAGTACGAAGTATTTTGAAATGATAGCAGTGTGCCACGTCGTTGGAAATGTGGAGGTATGAAAGTTGATATCCTGAAATGAATGAATGAGCATGATTGCGTCATGTTTCCACGTGGTAATTGATGTGGAATATGGAGTAATTTGTGAGCGGATCTCAAACAGTGTCAAAGATAGTGCAAAGTGATCAGAGGTGATTGTCCTTTCCGAAGGATGGACAGAGCAGGGAAATATGAGCACATACAACTGTACTGTATATTTCCACGTTTAAGGAGAACTGCAGGCTGGTCAGAATTCAGGCAGAGGACAGAAAGCTTACCCTACCGAATCCCATTGTATCTGCCAGCACGTCTTTTAAAACGTCGTACATTTCCCCCCAAAAGCACCCCTCAATTCTCTGGCACGTGGGTTGATACGGTAGATGTTCCGTCATGTTCCGTCATTTTGAATCTAGCTGAATGAAGGCATCGAAGGGTATCGAAGAAGAACAATGACCCACGGGAACTGTCCCAAATCTTCCCAGCAGAGCCGCTCATGCCGTCACCATCCCAGGGAACGGTCAAGAAATCATCACGCGACTATATAAAAGACCACATCCAGTCTAGCTTGGCGGGGGTTGCGCGCCTGCGCCGGGCACAAAAAGGAAGTCACGCAGCGAACGCCATGAAGTGTCCCGCTGGAACCAGCAGACACCAATATGGGTAAAGCTCTGGGCGGAAGTGCCTTTGCGGTCCGCGCGCGGTTCAAGTGTAACCGACTGCGCGGTTCGATTGATATTGAGAGTGCCTGGAAGAAGGACTAGGCCTTTGAACCTATGACCGTAGTGCCACTTGGGAGGGTGTTTTCTCGCTTGTTGTTCGATGCTGGTGATGCACTTGTTTCAATGCCTAGGGTCTTATCTAATGCTGCCAGGTCGCTATCTTCGTGGGACTACCGCTTTTCTAAGCAGATTGGGCAATGCGTTGGTCAGTTGTTCTTCAACCAGACTGTCGTCCGAAGCAACTACTTGAATGAATTCGCAATATGCAGCTGTCAATCATCCTTTGTGCGCCATGCCAGCCGATCCATGTTGGATTTTGGAAAAGATAGGCAAGTGTTTGATCCGAGTTCCGCGCGCACACCACCTAGGTATGCGAATCGTGTGTCGGCACGAGGCTTGCAGTCGAGTGGACGGGTGATTGCATGCGCATGGTAGAGTTGTTTAGCTCTTTGCTGCGCCCGGCCCGTTCCTTCGGACGTGCGTCCAGTTACTGCAAGAAATTATTGCGCAAGACGTGTCAGTGCCCGATTCTTTCGGTATTGCGGGTGATCTTCGAGTCGGGCCTTCAAGATGAGGCTCTGCTGAGCCTCGCCGTCGCTCATTTGATCAACTCGCAATCAATTGCAATTTGAGGTTTCCATCTTGACAAGTGGGGATATGCCCCACTCGCTTTGAGGATGGGAGAAGATGCAAGTAAAGACGGGAACGAAATGAACTTGTCGGGGTAACTGCAGATGTACGTGCAGGGTGTGGCAGCCACAAACGAGCTCGCGCGACAATAATTCTGCAGGCTGTTATTGATGGCTTGCATTGCTTGGTATACCCCATTACGCGCTGATCACATAGTTCGGCTGGTGATCGAGTGTGGGCGATTCTACGCACTCCCGAAGGTGGGTTGCTGTCTTGCGTCACGAGCATGAAATTGGGCTTGTATTGTTGCTAGAAAGGGTGAAGGATGATTGTCAAGGTCTTTCGACAGTCAATACTGTTATTCGTCAGAACCACCCCCCGTGAGCAGTTCGTAGATCCACAGCCATGCAAGATCGCATTCCCCAGTTCACCAAGGTGCACTTTGTTTTGCAGGTCAGCACGGAGCAGATTGCGCAACATTACTTGCTGTGGTGACACGCTGCAACCTGCAGTTTGACGGCATCTCGCCTCGCCTTGAATCCTGCAGCTAATTCCTGAGGTCCTGGAAATCGAAGGCGGGTAGCAGTTCAGCTAGCGCATGGTTTGAACTATTCAACGTGCTCCCGATACTGTTCAAGGTCCATAGAAACTTCGAGCACTAGAGATATGGGAGTAGGGTTTGTAGAAGGGTAGCCGTCAATTGGACATCCGCAAAAGGATGAGCGCTCCCGCCTGTACGTTAGGAGCTCATTTCCACCGCCATATTCAAAGCAGCGCTAATGACCCTCCCTGCGCCATACACTTTCATTCGTTTCAACACACGCAGTAACAGGCATGGTCTCGACTTGCATCTTCGTTTTCTTGCCGCACGTAGCGCTTCTCCTCCTACAAGTGGCTCGCTTTGATAAATGCCCGGCATGAACATTGAGAGGTATGACCGCTTGTCCGACATATTCCAGCTCATCGATTTAATAAGCTGATTTGCAGCTGCATGCGCGACAACGCTGATAGGATGCTGCTTGCATGGCCTATGACCAGTGTCTTTGAAGCCTAGTCGCTTAGCTATGTGTGAGGTGGAAGCAAGTGTGGAGATGGCTACAGCCCTCTCATATAGTGGCTTGTTGGGATGTCTGATGCATAGCTGCGGGTGGGGGGCGGGGAATAGCGAACGGCAAACGAGTGCTGAACGCAAAGCCGTGAATTAGTAGATCTATAAGCAGAGATTGGAACGGATAGTAGATTTGCCGCGAGTTCAGATCGTTTGCTCGTTATCCATCCCTTTGAAGCTCCCGAGCCAACATCTTGTCGCCTGAATGTTGGAGTTGAAGCTCCTAACGACACATAAAGAGCTTATTCTTTCATTCCACTCGCGCGTTCAAGCTCTCAGCCCAGACGTGCCTTAGACCCGCGCGGAAATCTTATTCAAGACGTAACGGAGTGAGTTTTGGGGGTCAGCTTTTCGCCAACCGGCACGTATAAGACTCAGACACATCCCCTCAGGGAGCGTGTAGTTCTTGACCTTTCTCTCAGTCTGCCTTACAGCGCCACGTCGCCCTAAAATGCTAGTCAACTCTACGGTTGAATCATCTCGAGCGATGCTGGATGACACTGGATAAAAAGGACTGGAAGAAATTCCCATGTGGGTGATAAAGTCACGTTGGAGATGCAAGGCTGGGGCTATGTCAGCACCTTCTCGCGCTCTACGCAGTGACATCGGACTGCCGGTCTAGGATACTCGTCGTTCAGAGACGCGGCATCATTAACCCAGTTCCCAGAGGACTGTTGGTTTGGTGTTCATGGATTATTCGAGGGCAACTCTTCGGGCCTTACGCCGCCTAGTCCATGACGGTCTTACGTTGGGATATTAGGTCGGGTCGAGGAACCCAAGATGCTACGTACGATACCACGACGAATTATTCCACTCACCGCCAGGGACGACGTATCTTAAAATAAACAACTTGAATAGGGTCGGTATTCCATCTCTTGCAAAATTATTGACCGCGACCACTGGCAGGCCATACCTCTTTCCAAGAAACTCCGCTGGGAACACTCCTAACGCTGTCCTTACTGCAACTAGTAGTCATCATAAGGCCTAGAACTGTTCGAAAAAGTGAGGCTGTTCGTATCCTCGTGGGTGGCGAGCTTCAGAACAGAGCCAGGGGTGTTTGGTATGGTCATTACATTATTTTTGGTCCATTTTCCCAGTGCTGACCACGTGCAGTTTGCGGTCTTGTCGGCGGTATCACGGACCGCGGCAAGCTCACATCGCACATCAACTGCTGTCAAACGGACCACATTTATTCCAACATCTTTTTGTTGTCCAAGGTATCGAGTCGGGTCGCCGTGTTAGTCCTTCGTTATTGCGAGGGGCCACCTACCCCGACGCATCGAAACCCTGCGCGGCAGGCTGAGCCTCCTGCCAACTCACACCCCTCTCCTCATCCATTTTCATCAACCACGACCACCAACTGCGAGAACAGAATCCATCTCTCATTACCCTACTCTGTGCCAAACTCCTTCGCTTCGTCACCTTCTCCTATCGGCAAGGGAAAACAGTGGTATCGGCTACCAGCGACTGTTGAAGCGGACGGCAAAAGTCTGACCGGGCGCCGTGCTTGCTCTCAACTGTGGACGCGCGACCTTGAAGCTGTACGGCAGCTCTTCCAAGTCCCTCCTCCGCCTCTTTAGCATCCCAATCATGGCCAATCACGGTGGCGTGCCAACCAATAATGGCGCCCAACCTGATGACGTCCCAATGCTCTCTAACTCTCGAGCCTTTCGAAACCAACCGCAGCACCAAGACCATCATGTGCCATTTCAAGCCCGTCAAGTGTCGAACGCAGATCCGGAATTTGGCAACCGGTACCACCAGTCTTGGTTTAATAGTGGGCCGCAACATCCGCTAATCAACGAGACTAACCGCTACGTCCACAACTCAGAGGGGAACAATCAGCTCGGCCCAACCATGTCCTCGGAATCCAATTATGCTTTGCTCGGGTTAAACAATAGCTTCGATGAGAGAAACGGTGGTCTGTCGTCTTCCCAGAATAGTAGTTGGAGCCACCACGATCTAGCTGGAAGACAAACTGACTGGCAACAAACCCATTCTGCAGTAGTAGGGGGATTCGGGCTAAATGTGCAAGTCAAGGAACAGGCTGTAGGCAAAAATTCAACCAGTTACGCGGGCTCCGACGGCTACAATGGTGGTCGTCGTTATGGTTTTCCGGGTTCCTACCGTTTTGAAATCGGGTATAACGGCCATGACTTAGGACAGACCAATCGAGGCAGTCCTGAACATGGGCGATCACCATCGATATTCCGCCAGTCGCCTGCGTATGGTTCTTCGAACGAAGGGACCCCTATATATTTGGATGAAAATATGAAAGCCACGGTTCCTGATCAGCCTCGTGTTTATGACTCCCTAAGCCAGCATGTCAGGCGGGCTGTACTTTGCGAAGAACCGTGGTCGACACAGAACATGCGAAGTAGCCCTCCACAGGAATATTTTCAAGAAACAATGGACCACCGGTTCCTGGAGGGACTTGGGGGCTCTGATGGGTACCGTTCAAAGGCAGACCCTAGTCAAGGCAGGTCCAGCGCGTCGGCTGATTGGGAGCAAACGACCACAGACTCGTCCATTGAACCACCCACAAACGACTTAAGCGAAAGTACATTAACAGTACGACCGGCTGCTGATTTGGTTGACGTTGGGAACGCAGATCCATCATACTCATCCGGACCACATGCGTATTGGAACCATGAGGGCAACACGTTGGATCGATCGCCGAACAATAATCAAGGTTATTTAACAGTCGAACGCTTCCCGCCACTAGGTCTTCCGCCTCCTGGATTGGATGCTGGATGTCATCTTCAGTGAGCTTGATCTGTCACAACATCTGTTTGGATACTAAGTGCCAATAGATACCCGATGAACCACAACCAGTATCTTTTGGTTCCTCAACCGCCGTCGCCAGGTTCTTCGATCGTGAGCACGGGATCCTTGCCAACGGCAGACCCTTTAGTGTGCGATATCAACCAGTGCAATACTCAGTTCTCAGGGAAATATCGTAAGGGTAATTATGCAAGGCATGTAAAGCAGAAGCATAATGGTCAGGAGGAAACATTCGAATGCGAAGGGTTGAGTTGTCGTAGGACTTTCAAGCGGAAAGATGCTCGCAAGAAGCATTACAGGACCTATCATCCAGAGTTTAGCTTGGGTCCTGCAAAACCTCGGAAGTCACACCCTTGAGAAGGTTGAATTAAGTTTTGGGCATCTCCATCCTCCTCCAAAAAGCAAAGCCATCAGAGCTCAGAACTGTTTAACGAACAGCATTGAAAACCTGGGTGGAGGATGTCCAGCTCCAGCATCCAGCAGTGATTAATAGCTGTAGGAAGACGAGTCGTTCGCTGCTTCGCTAGTCGTGGAGTTGAGGAGCAAAGGGAAAAAAAACTCTTGGCGTTTCTTTCGTATGTGCTTTATACTGGTCTGCCTCTACGCCGGCAATACCGAGTCAACATCAACCCTGGGTAACTCCAGGACGAGGTGTATTGTCCATGTTGGCTTAGTTATTTCCTTCGTCTCAAACCCCATCGTATTCATAGTCATGCCCTGTCCTACGCTCTTTACGATTCTTGTTGTATTCCTTCTCTTTCCTTTCATAATGAGGCTTGCCGGTGACGAGTATGTGGATGGCGATGGGTTGTCGTATTACCCTGGAAATCTAATACTGGCGTCGACGTATGGGTTATCTTTTGGCGTTGAGGCTGGCGTTGAGGCTGGCGTTGAGGCTGGAGTTGCTCATACGTGGGAGACGAAGTCTATGAATAGGCTGAGAGAGGCCGTTCGAATGGAGAAGGAAAAGGGAGGCGGGGGCGACTGACTAGGCAGCTGCTATCGTCCCGTAGACTCCAGGTGCCAGTCCATGGGCCCCAAGATCTTCACGGCGTGGGAACCGTACAGCCTGTGGTGAACCGATGGTATGTGAGGAGGGAAGAGGTTGTTGTTGTTGTCGAAATAAGCGACACTAAGGCCGGGTAAGACAGGGAGCCCACGGATGCCAGCATAGGTGGCAGGTGACAAACGTGCACGACAGTAGCCGATCGCCAACGACACGACCAGGAATCCCGCTGCTCCGCGGCCACATGTCCTTGCAAGTCTATCGTCGCCACTTTCTGTCCTGTGCCACCAAGCAGGGGAACCGAACACGCCTCCCGCTGGTCATCGCCACGTCGACTCATCGCAGTACCGCACCACCATGGAGTTCTGGCTTCCCAGACTGGAAGACGTGAACGTGACGACTGCTAGCACCCAAAGAGACTTTTGTTCAGATATGGAGAGATTTCAGGGTCGATTTGTGCGACACTTAAATGCAAAAAGAGGTCAATGCGAGGTTTGGCTTGGCATAGACAGGAACCGTGGACCGTCCGAGTAGCTCAGGTCCACTGAGGAAGCTACACCCAGTTTTGGCGAGAGGTCAGGACGATCAAGTTCGCTCTGCAGAGCTGTATGTCAAAGCCAACTTTACCGTACTAGCGATATCACCTGGGAGGAAGTTCCTTGTTGAATACCAGCCCTTTCAGAAGAGCGAGCCTCGAGAGTTTCCTTCATGTCGATATTCCTGGTGGTGTTTGTTTACGGGTTTCTTTGTTTCCTTACGATGGTATGCGTCTGCGGTCTGTTATCAAGGATATTTGTCCCAAAACGGTACGGGGAGTCTCTTAGGTTACTTAACTTTTCCTTCCACTAGAATAACTATATGAACTCGGTCACACTCCAACTCAGCCTCCATAGCCTCAGATGACCTCTTTTGACATGTGTTCTTTGGACAGTAGCATTCATTCGCTTCGCTGGCATGCTGACCTAGTATCCTAAAACACCATTCGACAGAGCCAGACGAACTAGATTACGTGTACCGACATCTACTCAGCGCGAGCTGGATAAGTGTATTGGATGGTGTCTTTGGATGATGAGAAAAGCCGCCGACACGCGTCACGAGGACAAAACGTCAGCTATCACCGAGTCCTTGAGTGCTTCTCGCCAATGATTAGCAAAAGAGGCCAGCTGAGGTTCACCAGACCCCAAAATTCTCCAACGCCTTAAAGTATACAAATACCATCCAAGACTTTTCGGGTATATCAAACCTTAATGTCGTCTTCCGCGATCCATCCGAGATCTTATGCAGGAAATTAACACCCGCAGCTAGGCAGCTAGTTGATCCCAACGAAAAGGCGACTTATACCAAGCGTCTTCCTTCCCCATACAGGAAATACAACCAAGTTTTGCCACCATGGTCTCAGTGGCAACCATCAAGCAAATATTCGCCTCCACTTGATTTATCATATGGAAGCCTCTCGAAGACATGCCTACGAGTCATCGCCCCATAGCTCATACATTTTTAAATGCAGTTGACAGTCTTGGCTGGCCTGCGTGGCGTACTTCTCTCCGAACGCACTTGCCTCCTAACAAACGAAAATTACAAACGCCAACGATTGATAGAGCGTCATGTCGCGACCAAACCTACCCCTAAAAAAGGGGTTCTCCTCTATCGACCTCGCCGCTCTCACCTTCTGTGTCTGAGAAATCTACAATAACCACCCATAAACGGCAAACCTCACCGTCCTTAGTCCGCCACTCATCGATCCATCCTCACCGACTCCTAAGACTCCCGATAATCCCCCCCCGAAAATTCGTTATTCTCGTGGCCCTTGCGACTTCTAACCAATGCCATCCCCTTCAACAACACCCTTGCGCATGTAAAACACTGCTCCGCATGCAGCGGAGGACAGCTGTCAGTACCACACACCTTCACACAACCTCTAATGCAAACAGACGGAAATATTCTTCCGGCCTGTTCGTTCTTGAAGAGTCATTCATACCAACTAAACTTTCGACTTCTGCAGCCTAATGAACTCAACTGGCTGGCTCCAACGTCCGATGTGGCCTCTCGCCTATCAACACAAGAGGCTGTCGGGCTAAATCTCTCAATGTGAAATATTGTACTCATACCAAGACCATCTTCTCATTCGGATACTCTACAGAATCTATGTATAAGAGATTGTGTTGGGCTTCCATCACCAAACATTTTACACCGATCAGATCTGTGACAGCATGATAGAATACCCGTAGTCCGATTAAGCTTTAAGGCCTCTCCAATTCCTTCTCGTTCCGGTGTCCCAAAACACAGTTGCACTATCAGCTTCATGTTCCACAACATCAAGTCATTTCCGTAATGCACGGAATATGCCCTGTACCCTTGGCCTCAACAAGCACCTTGCAGCAGTAGTCCCTCGTCCACTTCACACCGATGAGATATATTTGAACAGCTCATCGTCCCAAAGGTCCATTCGCAGGCCCACCGCCTGCTTTTTTCAGCCTTTTGCCCCGAACCCGAAGCCACCCAAGCGTCCCAAGTTCTTAGGATCCCCACCACCTAATGATTGTCTAAGCATCGGAGGAGGCTGAATGAAGGACCCTGTATTGGCGTTCGAAAGGGCGCTTTGACGTGCGCCGCCGAGGACGGGGAGACGGCTGTGGTGCCCTTGGAATTGTGAGGGTGCGCCCATTGAGGAAGATTCTGAATCTTTCAGTTAATGTATGATATGTATTTAGTTTGAGGGGACACTCAACACTTGGTATTGGAAAACAAGAAATGTGGGACTCACGATCGGTGTGTCCTCTATAGACTATGCCCTGGACTAGGGTCTGAAAGTTCCAAGCCTCGTCGCCCGTGGCGTTCGCTACGTAGGATGCCATGACTTGTGCCTTGAGAGACTGATAGAGCTTTTGGATATGTTACTGGGCTCGACTTTTCTCTTTGAAGGCGTTGGCTAGTTCATAATTCTTTTCCTGGGGGGACGTTTATTCAGTTTGCATTGCTGTTCTACGGCTCAGCCTTTGCACGTAGTGGAAATATGCGAGAGTGGGCACATACGCTGTACTTTGTCTTGTAAGGCTTTGATTTAAGTTGACCTACTTCTCGGTCAGAGACTTGGCGAGATGTTCTTAGTAGATGCTACGAACGCGTCAGCCAGGTTCCCTGTCGCAGCTTTGGGCGCAGAACATTTCCTGCGATGCTTGGTAACTGTAGATAGCAAGGCCTCTGCCCGTCATCTCCATGATTAGAGTGGGGCTAAGGCCATTGAGCAAACTTTTTGTCCTGTAGTCTTCTTATGGATTGAGACTTTGAACGACTACGTCATCAGGGGTTGTCAACTGTGTCCCGCAGGCTGGGCAAGAGCACTCGCAAGATGAAAAGGCTTTCATGCCTACGTTTAGAGACACTGCGTGTCTGAATAGACACGAAAGCTTTCTGGGGTATGTTGAAGGCAAGTTCTGCGTTCACCTGAACCACCAGTTGACCTGAAAGATTTCGGGATCAGCAAGTTCCAATATTATCTATATTCCGCATGGTTACTGACCGATGCATTCACCCCATCTCTAGGACCCTTAATACCTCTCACCGCATGCCACCATCCCAGCGGAATATACAGAGCATCCCCACTCTCCAGTGTAGCTTCGCAACCAGTCACTTCATCGCCAGCTATTTCACCATCTTCCCAGACAGCATTTTCCAGCATGTCCATCTCCTTTCCAACCATCATCTCGTCTCCTCTCATATTCGCGTGTCCACTCCCCACCCTCATACGTTCATACAATTTTTTCCCAGCATCCGGCTCCATGAGCCTAACAACCTTGGTCCCTGCCAACTGCACGAAGAGATTCGGATTCGGGTCTCTATGAAGCGGAGTTCGAGTCGGCGGCCTTCCCATCCACAGACTCGAGCCGTAGATATCGCCTTTCCCAATACTCGAGATGAGGTCCGGGGTCGGAAGGTCTGCTTGAAGCGCAGAAGGGAGATCGAAGAGATTGCATTGCGCGAGGTAGAGACGCGTAGAGGAATCCTGTGAGCTTGTCATATGCGCTATGAGCAGAGACAACGGCGCTTCGAGGCGCTCGAAGACTGCGTCCTGCGTCAGCTCAAGAGGGACCATGGTCGAGCCATATAGCTCTATATAGGAGATATTGAGCCTATGGGCGCCTTTGGAAGGTATAAACCATTTCGAAATCGCGGGTGTATCGCTAAAGCGGTTTGGGAGGGCTCCAGGTTTGTTGCAGTCGAAGATGAAGGCATCTTTGTCTTCTCCCTGTCGGAGTCTATTGACTTGAGGGAATCGGGTGCTGGATGAATAGAATTGGTGCCTTGGGAAACGAGATATCAATTGAGGGCGCAATGACTGAAACATGGGATTGTAGAATGCGCAAAGAATGCGATCAAGACGCCAGCGATGTGAACATCCAAAGCCCAAGCTCTCTAGCGCGCCCCTCCCAGAAGGTTTTAGCGGGGTCACGACAACTGCTCCAACCCGCACCGCGAACCAGCAAACACACACCATGGCGTCCAAACAAGGCCAACAAGGCGGCCAAAGTACTTCTTCCCTCCCCAACCCCCCCTTCTCCTGACTAACAACTTTTATAGTCGAAATAACATCCCTCCCTGTCCCCCAACTCCAAGAGTTAAAATCTCAACTGGACCGCGAGCTCGAACACCTCACCACCTCCTTCCAGTCCCTGCGCACGGCACAAGCCAAGTTTCGCGACTGCCTCAAATCCATTGCTACGGGTGTAAACGAAGATACGGCAGGGAAACCACTTCTCCTTCCGCTGACGTCCTCGCTCTACGTGCCTGGTCATCTCACCAGCTCCACACATGTCCTAATCGACATCGGCACCGGTTTTTTCGTTGAGAAGAATACGACAGATGCCACAGATTTCTATACGAGGAAGGTCAAGGACTTGGGGGACAGCTTGAAGGATTTGGAGCAGGTCATCAATCAGAAAGCGAACAATGCGAGGGTGGTCGAGGAAGTGATTAGGATGAAGATGCTGAACGCGCAAGAGCAGAGTGGGAGTGGAGCTGGGCAAAAAGCTGGCTGATCGGGATCGATTGCTGCTTAATTCGAGGAATGAGAAAGTGAACGTTAGTGCAACATTGATTCTAGGGAGGATTACGAGCTATGATCATACGTTCACACCAAAGCAGAGAGCATGGGCTGTGAAGAAGAATACTTCATAGCCATTTATTCCGAGGGCGCTTACACATAGGCAATACACGCATGCAACACGCTCACGCCTTCAGTCACATAAATAGTAAAATTGGGGGCACTTTTGCGTATGTAAATTTTGCCTGTGTTCCTAGATCGTCCCACATATCTCAAATTGCCAATGTAGATATCCGGGACAGTTTGGCAGAAGAGTAACATAAACTTCGCAATCTATTCTGATGGGGTCTAGAGACTCAAGGTTACTACCGAATACATCATGGGGTGTTATACTCTTGACATCTTAATCTGTGTTGTACCCTTCTATCTGCTAGGAGGTTTTATCAGAGGCTTCTTGAAATGCTCCCTCGCAGGTAGAAAATTTTGCTAGCCTATTCTTCACAACTGAATGGCTCTTTTCATGATGTTGGCCGTTGTCCTATCACGATAGGACGAACTTACGAGGTTTCTGTCTGATGTTCCTATTATGAAAATATTTTCTTCGAAACTGTAACACGAAACCTCAGTCGAGCCTAGAGATAATTTGTAACTATCAGTAATGACGTTGCGCCTGAAATTGAGGGCTTCATGTGATGGTGAAGGACGTGATTAATGTCGAGGAGCTCAAGCGCCGCGGAAGTGCCAAGACATTTCTGGGAATATTGAACCAGCGCAGGAATCATCACAAACAGTCTTCCCCGCAAGCCAGCGCGCTATCCACTCGCTCAATTAACGCAACCCTCCAAATACCAATCCTTATCCCAAGCTGCTCAATCTCCAATCTTGGACCTTGTATCCACCACACACCGCAATGGCGTCCACCACTGTGGAAGTCACGAAAAAGGTCATAGGGTTTGGCAGCAAACAAATCTACTTGTTCGCACTCCTCCTCCCCCTTTATATTCCCCCCTACTGACCTGTTCATGTAGCCCCAAATTCACAATAGCTCTAATGCGCACACCGGGCCTCTCCCCCTACCACGCCCGCTTCGAGGTGCCCCTCAACTTCTCCAAATTTGACATCAAAGACTACCTCTACCACGCGTACAACGTAAAATGCTTCAATGTCCGGTCCTATGTCAAGCTCCAACCCGTGCGCGACCACTTTTCCCAGCCGCGGCACTGGTTCCGGCCCGACTCGAAGAAGTACATGACGGTGGAGATGGAGCGGCCGTTTGTGTGGCCGGCGGACCCCGAGGATTGGGAGCCCTGGGGCAAGAAGGACCAGGAGAGGAGGGAGAAGGAGTCCATGGAGCAAGTAGTGCCGAGTCAGGAGAGGAAGAAGGAGCAGATGGAGAAGTTAAGGGAGCAAGCTAATGAGATGGTTAGGAGGAGGAAATTGAGTTTGGCGAGCTGGACGAAGAAGAGGCCCGAGAAGTTAGTACATGCTAACGAGCCGACGTATAGACTTAAGGTATAGCATGTGCTCATGGTCCAGGGAGTGGGCTTGAATTGCATCAAGGTTGGTGTACATTGACTGTAACATATGGTTGGAATTGCCGGATGCTGGAAGACAGAATTCAAGATTTCAGATATCACGCCCAGTATTGCAAAGATTGAGCTAGAGATGCACCGTGTCTAAGTGCTCATTGATATCCAATTCGGCTATCTGCAGGCTACAAATTGGACATTCAACTAGTTCTTTTTTCTCGACCAACGCAACGTTGTCTTCCTCTGCAACGTCATTTCTGGGCCGTTTCTGGCCTGTATGAGAGCTCGACACAAACGGCGATACTATATCGGCAACATCGTCCATGGTGATCGCCTCGACTTTCCGCTTCCCGTTTGATTTCACGGCAGAGGTTCTATCCTCTCCATTCGAGTTGGCAGTCTTTGCGGAGGTTTTACCCCCCAACGTCATGTTCTCGTCCTTAGTACCGCCGGCCTTGATCCAGCTGTCCAGTTTGTTCTTTTGGCGCCCTGCTCTCTCCTTCTTGCTCATGGCCTCGCGTTGCTTTTTCGTGGGTCCCGGCTCCTGGATTTTGGTGTATGTCCCTCCACATTCGGTTTCGTGTTGAGCCCACCATGTATCATTCTTCCCCGGAGGCCGGTTCATGCTCCGCTTTACCAAGCCGAAGTAGGGCGGTTGCTGTCTGCACAGCCCGTCACACTGCCAGACGTGCGTCCTGTAGCTTTCCACTTCGTCGTGAAAGGTATGGTAGACGGAGACCTCGTAGTTGCCGTGGTTGTTCACGGCATCAGCAAGGAGCTGGAAACCCACGCCGTGCCCAGTTCCGTCGTCGCCCCGCAAATGTTGCCATGATGTGGTTATGAAGAAGTAGGCGTGTATGGCTTCGTGGATGAGCGTGTTGATGGTGTCGGACCGCGGTCGGTACTGCAGCAAAGGCGTGCTCATCTTCAGACGAATGCGCGTGAACTTGCCCGTGGATGGGTCTTTCGACAGTTCGCATATTCCGGCGCAGCTGTATCGACTGTGAGCACACGAAACCCGTGCCGCCATGTACATGTGTGTCACGCGAGGCAGAAGAAATGCTGGCGCTTACAGAGTCAACCTTGGGGACCACAGCACCTCCACCCGCGGCACCAGGAGCTTTCGGAAGTACAAGACATTGTAGTGCCTGAACAACTCGTGTATATCCACGAATGGCTCTCCGTCACCGAGGATCTCGTTGACGGCGTCCAGCGCCGCTTTCTGCTCCGGAGTGAGGGCTTCCAGGCTCGCGATGGCTGCAAGCGCGGCATCCTCGTCAGTGACGGGCATCTGCAGGCTTCATCGGGCGTAGAGTGGGTGGTGTTTCCGAGACAGCCCTACGAGGGTGATCAGGAAGGTGAGTGTGGCTAACGGGCCCCCGTTGGCAGGGGTGTGCGGGTTCTATCGTGCAGTAGCGTGAGATTGCAGGAGGCGTGGGTGAGGCTTGATGCCAACATGCAGACCGTCGACGTTGTTTCGACGACATCCCCCCGCCCAAGACCAATCCTCGCCCCTTGCTGCCACTTAGTTGCTCCTCCGCCCTCTCCCTCTGTTTATGCCATCCTCTCCCCCTTCATCCCTCCTCGAAGGCGCCAGAAGTGCTCAGAGCAGCTTACGAAGCGCGATTACCAGTCAGACTCCTCCGCGTTGTGCTGCTCATGACGCAGCCAGTCCCACATGTACTGCAACTCACCAGTCACACCAATTCGACCACGCAGCGCCCGCTGGGACCAAAACACCACACACGCCGTGCGCGCAGCCCTCATCGCGCCTCCTCGGATGTGCACACACTGATGCACAATATTGAACGAGATGGCGGCCCTAGAATCCCCTAACGCCGTTGATCTCGTGCGCACCTCGTCGCAAAATTCATCCGCGTCAAACAGCAGAAAAAGCAGCACCGTACGCGTGCGGCCCTTGAAACGCAACTCGAATGCATCCTTGGGGCGAACGCCCTCGCCCTCCGCGGATACGAAGAGCCTGACGTCGTTCCCCTCGCTGTCGCCTACCCCCGACTCGTCGCCCGTGCAGGCCCGTGGAAATGGATGGTTCCGCAACGCGCTGGGAGTAGGAGACGGGGGCAGTAGGAATGGGGAGAGCAAGCCTACGAGCTCACCGGAGACCATAAAGCCAGCCGCCGCTCCTGAGCCCACATCAAACCCCACACCAAGCGCAACTGTGAGGAAGGTGACGAAATCGACACAGCAAATCGTCGGTAGCCTAGTAGCTGCAACACCAGCTGCGAGGGAACGCTCAGCGCTGTTTGACGATACACCGCCAGAACCAGCCAAGGTTCCGGGAAACCTCCATTACTCGACCGATGCGAATATTGAAGAGATACTTGCACAGGCAGGCGGTGTCGCTCTGGTCAGGCAGCTGGCCGGGGACTTGGCACAGAGGGACACACAAATTACAGCACTAAGGAGGAGGGCCGAAGAACGAGAGAGGATTTTGCGCAAAATGCTACAGGAATGCGAGGTATCCAATATGGACATTGAGAACAGGCTTCGTGAGCTGGACAAGTGCCGGGAACAACAAAATGGAGACGAGAATGGCGTTAGAAGGCTGCGAAGGAGAGGGAGCGAGAGTGGACTCCCTGGAATGCATCCCGATGATCCCATAGACCAAAGACTGGCAAGAGCCATGGAAGACGAAGTGGCAGAGTTTCCCGACGCGCTAGGGTTTGACTCGGGGAGCACTTTCCCAGGCGCCGATCAAGTGTCTATCAACTCTGCCCTAGATGCTCCTCGGGAGACGGGACGCGCCAACTGGAAAGCCTATCTCTGGAACGGAACGAGCAGGAAAAGCAGCAGGGCGCCGTCTGTAGCCAGTGCGATGGACCGAGAGCCAGACGGTGTTTCGACACAGACTCGCTCGAGGGCATCCAGTGGCGCGAAGCAACCTCGCAAACCCATCAGCAACGACCTCTTCGTTCCCCCCGGAGGCGCAGACAAAATCGCTGGCGCCATCCCTACTTTGCGTCGTCTTCAGAGTCAGGACCAAATGAAGTCGAGCGCGTCTTCTCGCAGATCGTCAGTGTCCATTACGAACTGGGCATTGAAGATGGTAGCTGGGAACAGCCAAGCAGCCCGCAGTTCCGACAAAGTGAGCGCGACAAGAGGCCGCAGAAATGTGTCCTCGGATCCCACCGACCGTGAGCCGTCGATGGACTCTATTCATACGACTCATTCAACGAAATCTACTTTAGCGAGTGCCCAGAGACGTGGTGGTCGAGCGTTAGGTCCGAACGGGACTATCAAAAGTATCACTACTGAAGCTCCCAAGCATTCTCCCATGAACAGTCCTCTTCTTCCAACTCGTGGAGTTAGTAACCTAGGTCCCGTCGAGATGGACAGGATACTACCCGAAGAATCTCGACCACCTACTCTAGTCCAGCATCACAACCGATTTGCCACGAGCAACGAGTATTTGACCGACAGGTTTGGATTCATCTATGATCAACGACGCAAGAAAAGACAAAATGAAGCCGCAGCTGCATTGACTAAGCAAAAGCGGAGCAGCAATGTCGAATCTTTGGGCGATGGTCGATCTGCCCTTAAGACGCTCGAATTTAATGAAGACTCTGATGATATCAAGCCACCTCCATCTGATGCAGAGGGAACTTCTAGGCCACCCTCCCGACCTGCCAGCATTAGCTCTGGGGAGCAGGGTGCTGAACAACCTGCAAAGAGATGGGCAGACTATCTCAAACTTGCGACCCACCCTACAGAGCTTCTTTCGCACACTCCCTCGGCAGCCCCGATCACCTCAGTGGAATCCGCCGAGACTGAAATCACCGCCCCAAAACTCAACCAAATCACATTGGCTAAGCGTGGAACTATACCCTCTTCAAGTGCCGCTCCAGAGCCTTCTCCTTCTCGCATTGTTTCGAGCAATGCAGAATTCTCGGTAACGATGCCTTCCCCGGCAACCCCCATCAGTCCTCATCCCCAACAACCAGATCCAGTGCAGTCTCTTCTGGACCACATGACTGGCCTTCATGACACCCTGCAAAGAGACAAGACGGTGAAGTGGAACGAATTCCTCCGTAAGGTGCGGGCTGAGCGCAAGCGCGAGGGTGAAGCGTCCGGTGCTGGAGAAGGTCGACCAAAAGGGCTAGCTATGCCAGAAACACTGCTCACAGATGGCGAGATCATTGGCGTAGCTGGCTTGGGCAACAAGGGCAAAGTTGGACGAGCAAAGTGGCAAGAGTTCCGTCGGCTTGTTCTTGGCGGCATCCCCGTTGCCTATCGGGCACAAATTTGGGCGGAGTGTAGCGGTGCCTCTGCCTTGCGTATCCCTGGGTACTACGAAGACTTGGTCAACAATGGCGATGACAATCCAACCATTGTCGCTCAAATACAGATGGACATCACCCGTACCCTCACCGATAACATCTTCTTCCGCAAGGGGCCGGGCGTACGCAAACTGAACGAAGTTCTTCTTGCTTATTCTCGTCGCAACCCTGAGGTTGGGTATTGCCAGGGTATGAATCTGATCGCTGCCTGTCTTCTACTTATTATGCCGACCTCCGAAGACGCCTTCTGGGCCCTTGCGACCATGATTGAGGACATCCTTCCTGAGAAGTACTACGATCAACACCTTCTTACCTCCCGTGCTGATCAATCCGTTCTTCGCGAGTACGTTGCGGATCTGTTGCCCAAGTTATCAGCCCATCTCGACGAGCTAGAAATCGAGCTCGAAGCCCTCACTTTCCAGTGGTTCTTGTCCGTCTTCACGGATTGTCTCTCGGCTGAAGCGTTGTACCGTGTGTGGGACGTTGTACTGTGTATGCACGATGGCTCGACTTTCCTATTCCAAGTCGCACTTGCGCTTCTCAAGCTCAACGAGAAGGCGTTGCTGCAGTGTGAGACTCCAGCCGAGATATATCACTACATCAACCACCAAATGACGAACCATGCCATCAGCATTGATGGCCTCATCCAAGCCAGCGATGCTCTCAACAAGGTCGTCAAACGCAAGGACGTTGAGGAGCGCCGCGAGAAAGCAGTGGCGCGCGAACAGGAAGTCATGCGCCAGCGCGAGGAAGTCCGTCTGGAGCGCTCACGGAAGAAAGCCCTGAAAGATAGTGGTGTCAAGACGCAAGACGATGGAGCATCCGAGGCACCTTCCATCTCTGCTAGTCTTGACGCTGAATTATCGTTACAAACGAGTCCTTTGCGCACCCCACTCTCGAGCGCGTCGGCTAGGAGCAAGGAGGAAGAAGATGCGGATTATTTGAACCAGAGTTTGGAGGAGCTAACGAATCGTACGCCACTGCCCATTGAGGAGGAGAGTCATTGGCGCGGTTAGCATAGACTAGCAGGCCCTTCACGGACTCTGCAGTCTCCTATGCATTTTCTTTTCTTTTCGTCTTTATCGGTGTGGGTGGTGCGATACATAGTCATGCTTGATACCCAGACCAGCCTCATTCATTCCTTTCAAGTTTCCTTTTGTCAGGTCGGATTTCTAAGTCTTCCTCATCAACATTATCATCATCACTATTCTCCCCATTTTTGCATCGGCGGCGCATGGATACAGCATACATACCCCGAAAGATTGATTTTTACCTCTTATTCTGTAATTTGTTTTTGAGGGGGGAAGAGGGGGGGCTCGGATTGTAGCGCATGCTCTGATTGTGTTCGAGTCTCGGAGCTTGTGCCGCGACATTGCTTGGAGAGAAAAGTGGGAGATACCCTTTTCCTTTCTCCATCATTTGCTATTTGACTTCGGTCGACTTTGGGTCTATGCGGGTCGTCCTTCGGCCTAGAATATAGAACATATCTAGAATTCACATTCTGAGCAAGCATGCTATTCTTCTTGTTGAAGTTCTTAGATGCATTTTTGGTCAACCATTTAGGGCTATTGGCCTTGTCTAGATTGAGCAAACTTCTGCACTCATGTCGTGCTACGTCTCTTGTCCAAAGCCTAAACCCACTCATACTGTAATCAGCTACACCAGGTACCCAACAAAATTTCCATCCCTCATCCTACTACTCTATAGCGCTTAGTTTACGCACATTACATTTCCGCTGGGTCCGCCCTTGGTGGCATATTGCATATTGTCATCTATAGGAGAACATTGCTAGAGCCATGATATCGCACCCTGGGCAGATGCAAGGGAGCGGTGCAGAAGAAGATCAATCCTCTTGTCCTGTAGCTGGATTTGCATCATGGAGTGGGTTGCTGGAAATGTTACCTCATAGAAGAAGATGTGTATAGCAACCTCAAGAGAAAACTGAAATACCATTGGACGGGACACTCCGTTCACAGCGCACCGTCCAACAATCGTGAAATCAAGTTCATCATGGAATCTTTTCAAGCGAGGTTCATGCGAGGCCATCGGAATCGGGGTCGCGTTGAGGAAAGGCAAGGAAAAGCGGCATCGTCAACGTCGGCGAAAACTCGCAAGTGTGGAGAAGGCGCGCACGGAGCTGTCGGAATGTGGGGGACTCCAGGTTCAAAGCGGCCACTGAGTAAGCGGGCTAGCGCGGGTTTTCCTCACGTGATAACGTTTTAGATTGCCGAATTGCGGTTCCGCCCACAATGCGGGGATCTTGACGGCAGTCAGGTTGGTTGCTAACCTCATAACTGACCCCCGAGCCTACTGCCGCTATCCATCGGCTTGCAATCATGGGTCTGCACGCGCGCTGCTACAGCTTAACATCGACGTTCCTCCGACATGTCTTAAGTCCAGCTGCGGCGCTGCTTCTTTTCTCTAATCGCTCTCATCCACGTCCGGTTCTTTGATACCCTTCCTATCTTGTCAATTGACCTTATCCCACGTTTTTTCCTTTTCAAAAACCCCTCCTCTTACGCCAAGGATGGCCGAAAGGTACGACATCGTCATCATTGGTGCTGGTCCAGTCGGTCTCACTCTATCGACATGCCTCGCGAGATGGGGCTACCGGATAAAACACATTGACAACCGTCCCGAGCCCACGCCTACGGGCAGGGCAGACGGCATTCAACCCCGGTCCTTGGACCTGCTTCGGAACATGGGACTGAAGCGCAAGATCATGGCTAATGAGCCTGCCAAGGTTTACGAGGTCGCATTCTGGGACCCCAACGCAAAGGGAATTCACCGGACGGGAACCTGGGCCAGTTGCCCCAAGTTCATCGATGCAAGATACCCTTTCACCACGCTCCTCCACCAGGGGATGATCGAGAGGGTGTTCATCGAGGACATTGAGAAACATGGCGTACATATCCAAAGACCGTGGACCATCACTGGCTTCAAGAACGATGGAAAAGACGCCAATTACCCCGTCCAAGTGAGCCTTGCGCATGTAGATGGCACTCTGTCAGAAACCGTACGCGCAAAGTACCTGTTCAGTGGTGAGGGCGCGAGAAGCTTCGTGAGGGACCAGCTGGGTGTAAAGATACACCATCTTGACCCCATCGCACATGTGTGGGGAGTGATGGATGGTGTCGTCCGAACCAACTTCCCCGATATTAAGGTAATTCAACCTCGACTTTCCAAAAAAAAAAACCTCAAAGCATACTGACTCTACCAGATGAAATGCACCATCCACTCCGACGCCGGCTCCATCATGGTGATCCCGCGCGAGAACAACATGGTTCGCCTCTATATTCAAATCGCCTCCTCCACGGACCCCGACTGGAACCCCCGGAAAAGCGCCACAGCGGAAGAAGTGCAACAGCACGCCCGAAACATCATGAAGCCATACACCATCTCCTGGGACCGTGTAGAATGGTACTCTGTGTACCCAATCGGCCAAGGCATCGCCGAGCGCTACACCCTCGACGAACGCGTCTTCATGGGCGGCGACGCCTGCCACACACACTCGCCCAAAGCTGGACAAGGCATGAATACGGCATTCCTCGACGCCGTGAACCTAGCCTGGAAAATCCACCACGTGGAATCCGGCTACGCGCCACGCTCCCTCCTCTCAACCTACGAATCGGAGCGCAAACTCATCGCCGAGAATCTGCTCAACTTTGACGCCAAATACTCCAAGCTCTTCTCCTCCCGCATCCCCTCTGCAGGTGAAGTAGCAGGCGCCGCCTCCTCCGAGCCCGCCGAAAATGAGTTTGTAAAGACATTCAAAGCGAGCTGCGAGTTCACCTCGGGATACGGCGTCGCCTACAACCCGAATAGTATAAACTGGGGTCCAGAACACGCAGCACAGCACCCGCTGTTCCTCTCCTACGACAAAGGTACCACGCAACGCCCCGGCCGCATCCTTACCCCTGCGACTGTGACTCGCGTCGTCGATGCCAACGTGGTCCATCTCGAGCAGGAGATCCCACTCAATGGCTCCTATCGCATGTATCTCTTCGCGGGCACGCCGTCCAAGACGACAACCGCACTCAAAGACCTCGCCACGCACATCGCGAACCCGACGTCCTTCTACACCATCTTCTCGCACAAGGATTCTACCTCAGACCGGTACCACGAGCCGCACAACCCGCACACCAATTTCCTCTCCCTCTGCACTGTGTTCAACGCGCCGCGCTCAAAGATCTTCATCGCGGAGATGCTGCCGGAGGTTTTCGCGAGGTATAGGGATCATGTGTATGCGGATGATGTGTGGGATGTGAGGGTGCCGGATGCGAAGGCGGCGGCGCACGCGAAGATGGGCTTAGATGAGGAGAGTGGTGGCGTTGTGGTTGTGCGGCCGGATGGCTATGTGGGTTGTGTGGTCCGGCTTGTGGAGGGCAAGGGCACGTGTGAGGCACTCAATCAGTACTTCAGCGTGCTTACGGGGAAGAAGTTGGGTGATGAGAGGGCGGCGCTGTAAAGAGGAGCTAGTGTGGTATGTATAAGTGGGCTATTTGGTCTCGCATAGCGTGTTTGTCGTCACTTGGTTGGATTTGTAGGCTGAAATCTGATAATATAGAATCTTTGTAAATGATCGTAGATAGCTGCACGTCTAGAATATGAACATCGTTACGGCCTTCGTACATGTTGAAGTACTACATGTTACTACGTCTGAGGGCGAAAGGGGTAACTTTAAGCCCTGTTGTGTCTCCCGGCATGACTTCTACAACTGAATATATATTTAAAAGACACCCTGTTATTGTCCTCGGACGTGACAACAGGTGATACATTAAGTCGATTAAGCATTCGGAATGGTGGAGAGCTCTCGAAATACGATCCTTGTCTTTGCCCCCAGACTGGCATAGCCAAAACATATCTCTGTGACATATGATCAGAACCAGTCCACACACACACACACACATCTCGATGTATTGACCTCAATAAGTTATTGAATATAGCTAGCCATGATACGTAGCAATGATGGTCTCTTAAATCAGAACGCCAAACACCGGATCTCTCCACCGAAGTGGGATCGACTGGTGAGATGCAATTCGCACATGCGCTAAATGATTTGCAAACCAAAACCGAGTCTCTCTTCCGACTTTGCTTGTATACTGCACAGTCTATGTCTTCCTCTCTTCGCGGGCCGACGCATGCACTTTGCATTGTTGATTCGTGAGGACCGACCCCAACCCTGACGTCGCCAGTGTAGGAATTGAATTTTGTAAGATGGGGAAAGTGTTCAAGATGCATCTCCCTCGGTCGCGTTCTGGATGCCCAACCGCTCTTCTTCTTTCCGCTGGCGCGCGGCCTCTGTCTCGCGCCGGAGCGCTTCCATGTTCCATGGGTCGTCTTCGTCCTCGCTTTCGTCGTCTTCGTTTTGCCAGTCGCCCTTTTCGAACATGGCTCTGCCGGTGGCTTCTTTCATGGCCTTGGCTTGTTCCTCGGCGGCCTTCTTGTCCATTCTCTCCTTCTTCCACTTGGCAAATGTTTCTTCGGTGACAGGGGTAAGGGTGCCGGTGAGTTTGTGACGTTCGGATTCGAGGAAGTCTTCGAGCGTGAGGGTTGCGAGGGGCGATTTGTCCATGAGGGCTTTCTCGGCGAGGCGCTGTTCTTTGGTCTTGAGTACGAATCTATTTCAAATGTTAATTGGCAAACTATGAAGCACAGTGTAAGCAAGACATACCCTGGTGGAAGCGAGTGCTTGTACATGCAGTTATCACCTCCGTTCGGACACATCCAGAACCATCCGTACTTGCCGTTTTCAACCGCCTCGATAAAGAACTTGCACACTTTGTCGGTCGTCGTCTTAGGATTGCCCTGTTTGCTGAGCACCACTTTCCTCAGCTTTTCCTCGTCCCACTCCTCCATGCCATCTTTCCTCTTGAGCGCTTCCTCCTCCCCTTCCGCCTCCTCCTTGTCCCTATTATCCGTGTACAAACTCCTCTTCTCTGTCTTGCGCTCCACGGCCAGGTCGTGTGAGAATTTACATTTCCTGCCTTTGTCGCAGTGGCCCTTCTTGAAGAATTGGCAGAGGATCGTCTTGGGGTCGACGCCGAAAGGCACCTTCTGGACTTGCACCGGCTTGAAGAGTTCTGCAGCCTCCTTCGCGGCCTCTTCGGCTGCTTTCTTTTCCTTTTCCTTCTGGAGCTTCTCGGCTTCCTTCTTTTTCTGATCGGGGGTCTTTGCACCGGCGGCGGCTTGTTGGATGGCTCTAATTTGTTTCTGTGCTGCACCTCCTTTTTTCTGCGAAGCATTGAGTTAGTGGCGATCTTTGCGGCGCATTGGGGGCACAAGGGCCTGGGTGATGATCTTGTGGTTCCCCTCGTAGAACTTGGTCTTGAGAGACAGTAGTAGACGTACATTTTTCATGCCAAAGGTCTGCACCACGTTAGCATCCTAAAATACTCATGCCGGTCGCCAAACACCCACCTTGTCGATCCCGGCTGAAGACTTCTGCTTCGGCTGGTCTCTTCCTTTGGGCGGCATGATGGATCGCGGTTTTCTTTTTAGCTTGAGATGGTGTGTCGAAATTCGAGGGAGGGCTCTTGAAGCAGAGAGGGGCCAGAGAATGTGGGTGAAGTTGGATTGCGCGGTGGCTGTTGGGAGTTGTAGTAAACTAGGCTGCGGTGGGAGTCAAAGTGAGAATGACGGATGTGTGGGGTGGAGCGGTGCCCAGATGGCGGAGAGCGGGAAAGCGGCACGTGCCCGAGGCCAAGACACATTGGGAAAGTTCAAGGTGGCTTCCCACGGCTGCGAAAGTGAATCGCATCGCCAACACCGCATTCCCAGCAGCAATCCTCGGCAGCAAACCTCCATCTTCGAAGCTCCTGTACGCAGTGCGTTCCCCTCGGTGTCCTGTATCAGCAATTGTATCGCTAATTGACCGCTAGAAAGCTTCGCAATCCATCCAAAACCATTGCTCACTGTTCGACGAACGCGCGGTCAACATGATTTCCGACAACCAGCTTTACACACTCGCCATCTTCCTCGGCAGCGCCGCCATGCTCCTCATAATACTTTACCACTTTCTCGAGGTTAACTCGGAAGAGCATGCCCCGCCACAGAAACCAAAGACCATCCCAAGCAAGGTCAAGAGCTAGATGGATGGTTTGGTGGAGGAGGTTTCAAGGCACATGTTATGTCTCTAGGAGAAAAGGTTGAAGGCGGGGTTCTCTGTATAGAGAGCGACGATACCAGCTGTTGGAGAACTTCAGAGAGGAATGGATGTATCAACAGAATTGGAGTTTGGGCAAACACATGTATACATGGAATAAGTTGAAGCTATATTGTGCTTCGTAAAAGCTACCTGTCTTCTCTCGTGTGTCCTGACCAAGCGTGAGAGCTAGTCATGCATCAGATGTAGCATTGAATGTCGTGATAGAAGAATCGCCCGAGCGGAAATTCTTCAATCCTGATATAAACGATGATCCCCAAATGCACCGAATATGTTCTTAGAACATTCCCTGGCCTTCGGTGCTAACCCTCCGTTCAGCTCTCCACGTTGACAAACTCTTCCTCCGTCTCGTCATTGTCAGAAAAGCCCCTTCTTCGCTTTTCAGTGACCAGTGTTGCCCCACCGCGATCCATGCCCGGTCCGCCAAGCCGCTTCTTCTGCGAGACAAGATACTCCTGTGCATGGTTTGCTAGAAATGATTTGGGTGGTTTTCCACGGCTACGTGGGGCAGGCAAGGGATTACTCTGACTCGATGCGGAATTTACGTGACGTGACGGGTCGGTCGTAATACGCGGAGTGACTTGACGTCCTTGGGCGTCACTGAGATACACCTCAGAATCGCGCGCATCTGTTCCATGCGGTTAGGTGTAAGGCGCAGGTACTATTTCTCGCTGCGACTTACCAGAAAGCCCACTCGCTGGTCCATCCCCAAGCTCCCACAATATCGGACTGAAATGCTTTTGATCGAGGTGCTCCCGCCATTGGCTTTCTTCGGTGAAGGTGAAGGGTATGTGGCGCTCAATCGTCAAGTTTGTAATTAAGTCCACGTTTGTGACTTCCTTCCCGCAATTACCCCAAAGACATTCAAGAGTACCGCTCAATGTTTCCTTGCGGTGAATCTTCTGGACATGCTTCTTGAGAGTCTCGAAATTGTGGAGCTCAGCCTTACACTTCTGCCACTTACACTTGAAAGACTGGTACAGTGGCACCTTATTGGCAACGCTGGGTGAGCGAGAGTGGACCATGATAGGTTCCTCTTGTCCTGTTTTGGCATTCCGCAAGGTACTTGGCTGCGAAGGCACAACCCGATCTATGACCGGACCAGTATGGCCGTTGGCTGCTGGTTTTGCTTGTGCTGCTGGAGAGCCATGAATAGCCATGCGCCATCCCACCGGCCTTCCCTTCTTCTTGGGCAACGGTTTGCCATCTGGCCCGATTGATCGGAAAGCGCTATACCCAACTGGCGCTGCCGTTGGGCGCGGCGCGCTTGCGCTCATACTCGAAATACTCGCACTTGATGAAGCACGGCGCGGTGTCTCTGTGGTGGTGGAGTTTATAGGGTAAGAATGTGGTGGAGTTCGCCCACGTCTCTTTTCTTTGAAAGGGTTGGTCGCCTCTGGTAGCGCCTGGACCCTTGCGTGGATCGCGCCTTCACCGCCAATCGCTTGCGCCTGCAACCGTGCGCCAACAACCTCATCGTCGGTACTCTCGTCATCTGCATCCTCAGCTTCGGCGCCTTGAACTCCATATTTGAAATACCCTCTTGGTGGCTCGCCGGGGTCAATCAAATCCCACCGTATCGTGCTTAGGTCTGCATCGGAAGTGATTTGTGGCAAATTCATTTTCAGTATATCCAGGTGACCATTCAAGGGTCGCTCATCCGGATGTCTGCCGCATGCTAGAAGAACGTCTCTAGCTATCGTTTGGATATTGTATGTGTTTCTCCTCAACGCTTTTCTCTTGTCCAGAGGCTGTACGAGATTCGAATATTTGATAGTACTTGGCGGATATTGAGGCCCAGGGGCGCTGACTGGAGCTGCTTGAAGATTGCTTGCAGGAACGGGGAAATTGTTCACTGGAGGACCTCTTTCATCGATATCCATGGCGTCATGCATAGGACCGGGGAACGTGTACGAGTACATCGAGTTCATATTCTGCTTCTTCAGCCGTGGCTCTCTATCCTCTTCCTCGTCTAAGAGTGTGAGGTCGATCAAGTCGTGGAAGGATCTCTTTCGTGCAGCCTCTTCCTTGTTGGCTGGTGGTTTCAATTCTGGTCTAATGGGTACCATTTCAGCAACTGGTACTGGAATATGTGACGCTGATGGGTTCTTGTTCGAGAATGGCGGGAAGGATCGTTTGTCCAGGATAGACTGGGCGGCGGGTGTGTACTGAGGATGTGTAGCCGCAGGCATGGTAAGTTGTTTTACAGAGGTTGCAGGCAGTGCCTGAGCTCTATGCGCGGCCATACTATTTGGTGGAGCTCTCGGGGCAGCTTGACGAGATACCGAGCTTACATCAGGAACAGCTGTGAGCAAGTTCTTCGCAAACGCAGCGCGATCCAACTTCAGGCCCATAGTCTCTAGTTGCTCGCACAGCTCAATGTACGAGGGATTACTGCCAAGCATGCTGAGGACTCCGTCAGTATCAAGAGGCTTGCTGGGGTTTTGCGTATTCAAATAAGCCGCTGCGGCACTGGCCAGCTGCAATTTCTTCTCTGGGGGCCAGATTGTGTTACCAGATGGACGACCAGATGTGGAAGCAACTACTTGAACCTGTGGCCTAGATGCTACAGGCTGTGGTACTACAGACTGCGCTGGTTTACTTGCAGGTGCGTTTGAAGACTCTTTGAGTGTAGACTTCTTCTTTTGATTCACGATCTGTGAAGAGCTGGCTTGGACAGGCTGCGTGGCAGCTGGCTGGGGTGCTGGCTTGCTTTGCGTCACGGGCGACTTTGGGACTTTGGAGCGTCTCTCCTCCTCCTCCCAGATGCGGGCCAATAATGCCGGGTCCTTGCCGTTGAGTTCTCTGATCTTTACCATCATTGCCCTGATCTCCGCTTCAAGTTTTGCAGCAGAATCATCAGATGATTCCTGGGTTGCTCCACCAGAACTAGATGAGCTCGCATCAGGTACAGTCAGTTGTTGTTTGTGGCTATCCTTGCTCTTCGATTTCGACTGGCTCAGTGGAAGCGCAATAGGAACAGCCTCTCTTAGCCTCTCTTCTTCCTCTAGCCTCTTTCGTTCCTCCTCTGCCTCCTCCCCCTTCCTACACTCTTCCTCCAGTCGAGCTTCTTCGGCCTTTCTCTCCTCTTCCGCGCGGGCTGCATCTTCTATAGCGTTCTGTGTCTGAAGCGCTCGTTTACGCTGGTATTCCGGCCATGGATCATACAAAACCATAGGATCAACAGTAAAAGCGTCCTGGTTGTACTGCTCTGAAAAATTGGAAGTAGTAGACGTCGTTTGCACGACCGAGGCTGCTACTTGCGTTTCAGCATAATTGTACGATCTAGGTAGAGCTATGCTTTGCGTACTTTGCGGTGCTTCCACAGTCGGGAGCAGCCTACGATTGTAGTCGCTATACTGTTGCGTGGCTGTCATGGCTACGCTCCCCCCTGTGTTTACCGGGGTGGTAGTCCTATGGATGTAGGCGTTTTGAGCTGGACTTGCAGAACGTTGCTGCTGGTTGTATATGGTCTGGGTCTGTTGAGAGGGGTATTCAGCTGCCAGAGCAGGAGAGGGAAGTCCGCGATTCGATGCAACTGTTGAAACAAGATCGGTGTTGATGCTGTGAGGCCGCGCCTGGAACATGTCGTAGATAGAGTGCATAGCATGTGTATGTTGCGGCGACTGCACTTGTTGCGCCTGGTTGGGGCCTGTTGAATATCGCTCGGAGTTGGTAGTCGCACTATTTGTGGCAGTAATGCCAGATTCACTCACTGGCACTGTGGCACTTGTCATATATGTATTATTACTCATGTTGTGGAGCACTTTGGCTGCACGACTGGTGGTCTCGCGATTGCCCCCATAATTGCTCGCGGTCCAGGAGTTGTCCTGCCTCCCATTATACGTGATGCTCTGGCTACTGCAGTTTTGCGTAGGATATGGTATATAGTCGGTTGCCTGGGTGGTTACAACCGGGTCCGCCTGCTGATATTGACGCGATGGTTTCGAGGCGTTGTTCGCCGCTGGCGCGGTCTGGTATCCAGGATACTGCTGCGCTGAACTCTGTTGGTAGGGATATGTGTACAGGCTATAATTGTTGGACGACATGCTGGAAAGAGCCTAAGAAGCTAGGGTCCAATGACGCTGTGGGGTTCGAGCTGGGAGACCGCGTGAAGACCGCGGGATCGCGTTGAGTTGACATCGAGATTGAAGGCGGAGCGCCGGGACAAAACCTTGCGCAAGACACAACGAAAGTGGGGGCGCAAATTTTCTGGTTAAAACGATGATGGTGATTGAACTGGGAATTATGAACGCCGCGGGCGCATGAGCGACCCAAGTTGTGAAGGTGGACAATGTACGTGTTTGTGAAGGATGCAGCCGCATCATGGGCTTGGCGGCTTATGTAACTCTCCTGCACCGCTTAGCGAGGCGGTCTGTGCGCGCACCTGGTATTTTCCAACTGGGCCTCCACAACCTCCAATTTCGAGAAGACGCGACCCTCGACACCCCGACACACCACACACGCCGACATCATGACCAAAGTCAATACGTCCCTCGCCAGCTCGCGCCGCAAGTCGCGGAAGGCTCACTTCGGTGCGCCCAGCAGCGTGCGCCGCATCAACATGTCGGTCAGTGTGACCACCCGCGCGTACTTTGAACATTTTCTCACAAATATCAGGCGCCCTTGAGCAAGGAGCTCCGCGAGAAGCACAATGTGCGAAGGTAATAGGCTCTATCACTTTGAGAATTGAACGGGCGCTGACTTGACTAGCATCCCCGTCCGAAAGGATGTACGCTTTACCTCCCGCGCGCCTCATCGAGCAGATATTGACGGAAGACTGTGTAGGACGAGATCATGATCACCCGTGGAATACACAAGGGACGTGAGGGCAAGGTTGCCTCCGTCTACCGCCTCAAGTACTGCCTCCATATCACCGGCGGTATGTATGCCTAGATTCTCAATTAAGAGTACATCGCTGATAGGATTGCAGTCGTCCGTGAGAAGAGCAACGGTCAATCAGTCCCAATCCCCATCGCATCCTCGAAAGTCGTCGTCACAAAGCTCAAGATTGACAAGGTACGCTAGCAGACGCCTGCAAGCATGGCAGGACACTGACGGGCTATTAGGACCGCGAGACCATTCTAGAAAGGATAGGCAAGGGCCGAGAGCATGCGGCGGAGAAGAGGACCAAGGCGTAGATGTAGAGTGGCTTTTCTCAGGTTGACGACAATATCACGGCTCAGTTGCCCGGGGACATCGGCGCGGGTAGCACCTCTTTTCCATCGAGCGGACGGAATGCATAACGTATCTTCACAACTTCCGAATATGCAGCAAATGCACTGAAAAGTGGGGGGCGTTACATCGACTTCTAGTTCGAACAATGGACTTGCCAACAATAGGCTTGTAACAACGGCTTTTGTTCTCTGTCGAGCATACGCCGACATGTACCCTGGATACTGGTGAATTACACTAACACGTTCGAGTCTTCGACACTTGCCATACAAGCAGTTGCTCTTGACCCAAACCCACGCTAGTATATCTACTGTTCAACCCTCATCCATGGTTGTCTGCAGTTATACGACTAGCGAAGATTGAATATATATGACTTAGTCATGCTGGCCTGCAGACCGTTCTCGAGGAATCAATGAAACGAGCGGTTTGATGGCGAGATACATACCCATCAATAGCTTCACTTGTGCTCTCGGATACTCACAAGCTGAATCGTCTAGTAAGTACATATCTAGTGTTAGTTACTTATAATGCAGTATGATGGTCATCGTCGACTTTGATGCGATCTCTTTTTTTTTCGGTCACCACAACCGCTAGCTAGTGTGATCGACTTGTGCGAATCTTTCGTTTACATGGCATGCTTCACCTTTCTAACAGAGGCAATTTATTTGGCCATTCATTACATATTCTGGAGGTGGTCCCAACTTTCTTGGCCGAACTGAATGCCTTTTTTTCAAAGGCACAGGTACTACATGCTGTCGCCTTTGAAAAAAATTAACAGGGTGATTAATAAATGTCCAGCTCGCAGACAGATTGGGATTTGGCAGGGCTATGTTTATCTTTTTGACCTCTGCATGGTTTTATCTGATCGTCCTAGCCGTTGATATCCTAAGCATGGGAACATATAGTTGACAGCAAAGGTCTGAAAGTGAGGGCCAAACGAGCTTATTAATCATGACGCCAGTTCGGTCTTTCAACCTCCGCACTTTCCAATCCACCATCATGTCATTCGACCCCAGGATTACACCATGAGGCCTCGTTACTAAACACTTCCGAATATCTAATCAGTGAGGGGATATAAAGTTGCTAGTCTTATCTGTCTCACACTGTATTTTGTTCATCTTTTATACATTCTCGGCTCTTTCTAAAATCCCACCATCTCACGAGCCTTTCCCTTGTATTATGTCATCCAAGTTAATTGCAATTGTTGCTGGTGTTGGGGCGGGCACTGGAGCCTCGATTGCTCGCAAGTTTGCAGCCACATACCCCGTTGTACTGCTTGCCCGTAACCCAGATAACTACGAAGGCCTGGCGAAGGAGATCAATGACAAGGGCGGCAAAGCGATCGGTATCAGCACCGACATTTCAGACTCGAAGAGTGTGAGGAATGCCATAGATACCATCAAGAAGGAGTTTGGGTCTGACGTTGGAGCCGCGGTATGTCCATGCTACATTAATCCAATAGATATGTCAAGTCGTTCCGGCACTCATGCTTGGAAATAGGCTGCGATTTTCAACGCCAGCGGTGGCTTCCTACGCAAGCCCTTCCTTGAGCTACCTGAAGAAGTCTTCTCCACGTCCCTTGACGTTAGCGCCAAAGGCGGATTCTACTTCTCGCAGGCAACGCTTCCACTGCTGCTCAAGGGTGTTCAGCAAAAGTCTCAGCACCCCCCTTCCCTAATCTTCACCGGTGCAACGGCCTCAGTCAAAGCCAATGCACAGATGGCTTCCTTTGCAACTGGGAAGTGGGCGCTACGAGCATTGAGTCAGTCTTTGGCTCGGGAGTTTGGTCCCCAGGGCGTGCATGTCTCTCATGCCATTATTGATGGTGTGATTGATATTCCTCGAACCAAGGAGTGGTTCAAGGACTTGGGTCCTGAGGCAAAGTTGAGTCCGGATGGAGTATGTTTACTTTCCTGCTTATAGGAAACTTCGATGTAAATTGGGATGTTCGACTGACCTCCTTAGATTGCAAATGATTACTGGTGGCTACACACGCAGCCCGTTACTAATTTCACATGGGAGATCGATCTCAGGCCCGCGATAGAGAAGTGGTAAAGATAAGGAATCTACCGTCACGGTTGCAAGGCTATTAGTGGTCGCGAATACTATTGGAGTGAATACAGCAATGCATGATGCAAGAATTGTCGCTTAGTCATGAACACATTCCACTTTCTCCAGAATTTTGACAGTCATTGCTGTGTCACCGTCAATTTCTATTGTGGCTGTCGGGGGAAGTTTTCAATGGGGTGAATTGCCCAGAGGTGTCAACAAAGTGATCAGGGTATTAAGCAGACCCAAACTTTCGAAATATCAAAAACTTTCCCCGGCAACCATAGTGCATGCCAGAATTTCAGTTCGAGTAGCGTGCATTCTTACGCACTTGCCTTCGTAACCATATCACGTACGTGATATATCTGTCCGTGTATTCTACCACCGGTGATGCCGCGTGTACTCTATCTACTCTTGTCTACCGTCCCTCTACATTATTCCACTTACAACCCTTGGGCAAACTCAATCATGATGCTCTTTTCTAGCCTATTCGTACTTCTTCCCCTTGCGACTTCCGTATCATCTTGGGCACATAATGACACCGTACAAGACGATGTCAGATCCAACAAACCAGTTCAATACTCCTCCCATGATGCGACAAAATGCTCTCAAACCCCTCCAAACTATTACCCAACCCTTGACCCACCATCTGACAGTGGCATATCTCCCTGGAACGACAACGGCCGCTCCGAATCCCTTGACTACTTAAACACCTGGATCAGCTGTCCCCGGCGGTACCTCAACTGCTGCAAATGTCCCCGCGACCGACGCTGCCGCCGTCCTCCATTGCCCAAAGCCACTACCAAACCCGCGCCTCCACCTCCGCATATCTACTCCTCTATACCTAATGAACTGGTTGCGCTCACCGACCTACAGCTCGCACACTCAGAAGATGTCAAAGCACCAGAGAGGAACGAATGCAAATCGGCGAGATGTAGTGAGAGAGCGAACACGTGTGGAAGTGGTGGGTATTGTGTTTGTCAGGGTGGAATGAAGGGGGGTTCTGGGAATGTGCCTGAGGCGCTGAATGTTTATGTGGATGCGGGGGTTGCTTGTGGCCAACCTTGTGAGAGCTTGTTTTGTTCGGAGGTTGATGGGATCGAGGGATGCTTTCAAGATCCGAAGACTGGGGTGGAAGGGCATAATGAAGTGGACACTACGGATTCGGCGGGGCATGGGACAATTCAGATACCCAGAGTTGGAAGGGTTGATGAACCCCGTGGCCCTACCGGTCTTGATGGGGGTGTTAGGGGAATGTTTAAAGAGATCGAACTCGGACCTCAGCTTACCTAAGTATCAATAGTATTTAGCTTTGAATTTAATCTGGACTTCCTCAAATATAACTTTTGAATCCAAGGTCTCCAGAATTACTCGAAGATTTCTATATAAAAACTCGCTGCTGGAATACAGACAGCTGACCATCGGGATATGGGGCTGCATTTCTCTCAGCACAATCACCTCTTAGTCATTTGCCCTATCCCATATTGTTCCGAAAGCGCACGTGGACATTGTCTTAAAAAACCAACCATGGGAAATTGCTATCTACTGTAAGGAAAACCCAATCTTCAAACCGTCCGAGGAACACTACCCGCTTTATCAGAAGATCAACATGTCCGATTCTAGCTCTCGATCCAGCCCTACGTCTTAGGAAGATCCCATAGCGAGAAACTACATATAGGCATCACCCGACTCGACTCCATCCGCTGCTCTCAGTCAAAGTCTGCAAGACAAAATGCACCCCGTGGTAAACGCTTCAGCAAAGTCGATGTGCGTTCATAACTCCATTTTCACTTTCTACATACTAACAACTTCTTTAACGTTAGTTCTAACACATGTCAAGCTTCTAGAGGGGCCGAAATCTGAGAGCCTTTTCTAGGCTATGATTACGAGAACCCAAATGCATCTCGCTATGCTCAGAGTTGCCGCTAGACGGGTCTGCGGCTATTGCCACAAGGCTTCCTCGCCTAGCTACCAGGGAACGGGGCTAGCAACAGCAGGAAAAGCACTAGGATTCCAAGGGAGATCCCGGGGTCAACAAGAACTGTACTAAAGCGAGGATAAGTTTAAACTATAATAGGCTTGGGCTCTTCGTCTTAGTGTGTTAGATGAGGTAGATATCCTAACAGCTGTCTTGTTTGGATAGGGTAAGGGATAAAAAGCATGTCTAGTCAATGATGCAGAAAATAGAAAGATTATATACATGAAAAATTCTTCGCCTTCGATGTTTTACAGTATATCATCTTGTTGGTTGTAACCATCGAAAAGGTGCCCTCTTGCGAATCCCCACACGTAGCCTATGTATAATCACGCTCATATGAAGAATACACGAGCTATCAACCACCTCAGGAAGGTGCACACCCCAAACAATCATTCCTGCGATTTGTGCATGAAGGGATGACGCTGCTCGTGCCATTTACGCTTCCTTTGGCGGTAGATTAATGAGATCAGCTGGCCAATTAGCCCTTAACTATGTGAAATTCACACTTGGAAGTCAACTTAAACACTGCTATGGCACAACTTAAGAAACATTTTATCCCAACCCAACAATACTCGGCTAGCAGAGACGTAGACTCGAATACAAAGGTTGACATGATTCTAGAATGTTCGAGAGAAGCTCGCCTATCCTCGGACCGTCGGCGGCCTTGTAGCGTGCCAAGAGAGTGAATGCTCGTCTCCGGTACTGGTCCCACGGCTTCCGGCCTCCCTCACTCTTATTAAAACGCCACCGCTGTAACAATATCAAACTATGGACCAAAGATAACTCGTGCAGATGCAGGGATTCCGGCCTTGCGGTTCTCTTCGCCCTCGCCCTTCGCTTTGTCAATACCACCACAATGCACGCACAGCACCACGCCTCCGCAACATGGACAGGACGTAGCACCATCACAAAAAATTGAAGCACATAGTAGGTAAGAGAAGATACTATTGGATTCGTTATATGACACATGCGGGCTGTACGCCGCTATACGCTAGAAGCAAATAATATACTCTAGATATCGCACTGCAACCTGCCTAGACCAACCTAGCAGATCAACGTCTCCTCCTTCGGGTTTCTTTTTTCCATCGTCCTTCTTCGGGTCTTTCTTGCTAATATTGAACTTGGCGCCGCCAAGGTCGAGCAAGTCCTCATCAGAGAGCTTCTCGACCTCAGCCTCTAGCTCATTGCCTTTCTTCTCGAACTCTTTAACAGGTTAGACTTCAAAGACACTTGTAATCCTCATCACCCAGTTCAGTTAGGACGTGGCGATACTCATCCACGTGGTCCACCCTGTACTGAAGGTGCTGTTCCCGATCTACCTCCGCGGTGACCTCGACTTCCCAGGCTACTCGATGAAGATGATTGTCATCTGCTTCACAAGTGGTTGACGGGTACAAGTAGCATTCCTGACAACAGCAAGAAGGCTGTTTCTGGCGGCGGTTGCTATCGCCAGGTTGGTCCTCGGTGACCATCTCAGCACTGATCTCGGCCATGTGCTGGTGAATTTTGGACCAGCACCGCCGCTGGGGTCCTTGGACACGCACTTCTCTCACCGGAGCTCTTGAACCAAGCGCTGTTGTTGTTGAACAAGTTGGCCGGGCTCTTCGAAGACAGCCTGACGCGGCCTACGAATGGGAATGATCGTAAAGCGTCCGCCACCAACCCTAGGCGTCTCGGGGATGCGTCCGGATCTTCGCACTTGACCTCAAGTCCAAGAGGGGATTGATTAGTGCCTAGAATTCTATAAGGGTGCTTTTACTATCGAGCAGACGTTCGAGCCAGGATAGTGCCACTTGACCCTATGCAGCCTGTGCCGACTATGAGTTTACCGGTGCATATCTACTTTGCCATAGTCATCCTGGGCTACGGGCAGGTGGCGCAGAAGTTGACCCGGGCCTGGAAGAGAACTAGCATATGCCCAACATATGTACCCTTGTCTGTCAGATACATGCGGAGTGTTTCCTGCAAAGTCTTGAATCGAGTTTGTAGACGGCTTTCGCTGAGCTTTGAGGTTCTACGTACAAGAGAAGTTTCATGAGAGGGACTAATGAGAAGTTTAGGGCGGTTGGGAGGATCAAAAAGCAAAGATAGCCGGACTTAACTGAAGTATTGACTGAATACAGTCTTCCTCGCCCGGCAGGGTGTAAATAGGATGGGACGGGGCGCTGGTTGTCGTGCTGCTCGGTGATCCATCAGCGGGAAGGAGCAATTCACATCGTGCGGTCCAGCTAGCGCCCTCCACTTGCCTTGCTCTTGCTGGTCCAGCTCTTTCGTCGACGCCAACATGTTCCACAAATATCAGGTCACGTCTTCTATCAACGTGCCTTACAATCTTGAACGCCACATTCAGCCATTGATCGCTATAAAGAGAGCAAAGCCTTCCGCCTGACGGTGTTAGGACCCTAGCGCAGGAACGAACAAGGCAGCGTATATCTTCCTGCATTCTGTGTTCCTTGGCCGTGAAAAGGTAGATTTAAGCGAGAAGAAGTACTGTTTGAATGTGACCCTGTGGCTGCTAATATATGGCTGCAGCCCTTTTATGCAATCTCGACCCAAAGAAAACAAAACGCCTCTCTGAAGAAAGCAAGCAATTCCTTTCCTACGGTCCTGTAGACTTTTTGAGACGTTGCTGGTGCGCCAATAGAAATGCACGACAATCCCAGTTGCACCTTATATGCGAACCCAAGCAACCCAATGGTTGTATGCAACCATCTAATGCCGCCTACCCGACAGCCGCTCTCTTTCCACCATCAATACACATTACCCCCATTCTCCATATTTCTCTCCATCGTAGGCCCTCTTTCTCTCACTAGCCCTTCCTACCCCTCCCCCTCGCCTTCATCTGCTCCCTAACCCTCCTCTCCTGCTCCACCTTCCACCCACTCTGCAGCTTCCCTACCTCTCCACTGTACCGGTCATACTGCCCCTCCCAATACTCCACTAACGCTTTTACATCCTCGATAAACCCGTCCATGCCCCTATTATACACCCAAAATCCCACAAACCCCACCGAGCCCCACACCATCAGCTTAAACACGAGCACCACCCAGAACATTACCGCGCGGTACGCCATACCCACGATTTTGAAGGAGAGGAAGAGGAAGACGACAAACATGAGGATCGAGACGAAATCTGGTTGGTGCAGCATGCGGAGGAGGAACGGCGAGAGGTGCGATTCGAGGGTGGTGAAGAGGGCGTAGAGGGTCGAAAGCGTGGTGAGAAGGGGATTGAGGAGTGTCGGGGGGAGGAGTGTGGTCAGCATGGGGAGATAGTCTGGGAGTTTGTTAGTGGACATGTTTGCGTGTAGTTGGGGGGAATTTAGGAGCGTGCCTTGTATCATCTCCATGGCTGGCAGTGCGGACGATGTGTCGCGGGGTCGAGTAAGTGGGATGTTATTGTGCGACGCCAACGCGATTCGGCCAGCGTACTGTGGTGTTGAAGGCGCTCGCAAGTAAGAAAGCAAATGCGCTGTCGGAAACTCGTTCACATCCGCAGGGATATGGCCCGCATCTTGTTTCGATGTATTGTGACAGATGTCTGTCTCGATGGGTCCGTTTGTTGTTGTAAACGTCCTTGGACTGCTCCCTAGGATGGGGCTGCATAATTCTCTTGGCATTGCGACATGAGACAGACGGGAAGTACGCCATAATTTTGGGTGGCCCATGCATGCAAGCCATATCACCACCAAACCTTGATCCTGAGCCGACCCGACCAGGTATTGCGCAACGTATGAGGCATCAACGTGCATCATGCGGGAATTGCCCTGAATAACAAATACTTACTTGCTCAACAACGACTTACTACTCGCATTAACGTTGAGGGAGGCCGATTGTTCTCGTAGTTGAAGCACAGCAAATGATGATTATGTAAGTTTGGGCAAATGTTTCAATATATTGTTGGCCCTTCATATGGGTGTAAATGCGCTATCTGGCTACATATCCTCGTGGCTTCCATATCCATGCCATCAACCACTGCATCAGCCATTATCAGTCCACCTTGGGGTTCTGATGAAGTAAAGAAAGAGGCCATATGCCTTGTGTAGGTGACAGAATGTCTGGTATCACAAAAAGAATCCCCCCAAACGCCCGAGCAACAAATCGTGTGTGGTCGTCAATATATATAAAGAAAGGCAAATAGTGAGTGCGAGGTAGATACCGAAAAATCATGTAGACACATGAATAGGATTGGTGGCATTATGATGCTGCGTGGTCAAGCACGAGCATGTCAGGTCTGCGTCGAGCGAGGGGCGGGAAGAGAGTCGAATGACTTCTGGGGTGCTGAATGTAAAATGTTCTTGTGAACATGCGCCACCCCGAAGGGGCAGTTGGACATTTGTCGTCCAACCTTGCTGATCTTGGAGAGTTGGAGATACTATTTCCGAATGGTTCATCCAAGACCCCTTCACACACTGTCGTCGTAGCGTGCGTAGGAAAGGTAGAGTGGGCGGTCAGATTGAACCGAAGGGCGAACAGGGTCGCGTGGGGGAGAGCTAAAGTTGATGTTGAAGTCGAAGTCGCTGAATGCCGACACTTGTGACATGGAAGGATGGTGGAGATAAGGCGATCCCGCATGGGACTTGCGAGACGCATGTGAGCCTCTCCGGGGGAAGTCGCCAGAAGGAGAGCAGGGCGAGTATGGAGTTGGCGGCCGGTCGGCAATAGATGAAGCAGTGCTGGACTTTCGTCGAGTACGGTCTGGTTTCCTGATTGTAGCGGGAGGGGACATTGCTGGCTCTCGCGGTGACGGGGGGAAATCGAAATATCCGAGTTCCTTCTCGAATATGCTGGGGGTCCTGGTGGTGCGGACGAGAGCCGGTTGTGTAGGGTTGATACCGTACTTCTCAGGTCGCCTTGTATACTGACTAGGTCGACGCCATGATTCAAACTCGGCGTCGTCGAGAGGAGTTACAGCTCGGAGCGAGAAGCCTCGGAGCTTCCTCTGAGACCGCTTCCAGAGGAAAAGACCCATAGTGAGGACCAAGGTCAGAATGAGAGTGCCTAGAATGGCAGCGAGAAGGATCCAGATGCTCTTCTCCGTCATTGTTTTGATGAGGAGAGAGTGAGTGAGTGAGTGAGATTGAGTGAACCTGCTCTTGATATAATGCTTGAGGCTGATCTTGAAGAGAAGGTGCAGGTAGAGCAGGGCTGGTGCGGCGTGGTTGGTAGCAACACGGTCAGCCACGCACTCCAACAAACGAATGTTGAAACGGTAGAGAGCTCAGGTCGAATCCTGGAGACGACGGGTCGGGGCCAAATGCTGATGGGAAGGAGAGAGTTGACAAAGCCCCAATTGAAAGCAAGAATCAAGCTGGCTAGCCGACCATGATGGTCATGGACAAGGAACGGAGAGGAACAACCCGGGACATCTGATTGCTAAAGGGCAGGCTGGATTTGGAATGTAAGGGCAGAGATGCGGGTAAAGTACTGCGGGAAAGGCGGAGGGGCTCAGCAGGCGTGAAGCACGGTCATGCGTAGATAGCCTCGCTCCACCAAAGCCGCAAGAGGAAGGGTGGTGCGAAAAAATGGGGAAAGCGCTCGGCAGAGACAGTGAGGGAGGGGGGGCAGCCGTGCAGATTATAGACAGAGACGGCGGCCTTGGCGGGGAGTCTGCAGGTACAGACAGTGGTGGGCGTCCCAAGGTGCAGAGAGGCTGAAGTATCGGTGAGTGAGTGCCAAAGAGAGTGGAGCAATTTTACTTGCCTTGGAACACACTCTCCGCCGTTGGAAACAGACATGGTTCGAGGACGCTGGGACCACGATAGGCAGTTCGTCCGCGCAGTTCGCTACACGGTGCCTACAGGCCAGGCCCGCGCTACTCCACTCCCACAATCCTATCCTGGACGACGTGGCGGCCGTGGCGGTTGAGGTCAGCAACCCGGACGCCCTCGACGTACTCCAGTGCCGCCACGATATGCTCTAGGGGCCGCCACGATATGACCTGGTGATAATGGCAGCACCTCAGTCTCCAGCAGCTCTCGCGGGCGGCGTCAGGAACCAGGAACCAGGCACCAAAGAATCTTTGCTTCTTCTGGGTGTGACGAGGCAAAACGTTGAAGCTTTGGAGCTGCGAGAGCGGGATGAGGAGGACGTGGCGGTTGTGTGCGGCAGCTTGGATCGCTCTGGAGTCTGCAAGTCTGCTGTCCCCGGCCGTGCCCCTGACACGACGTCCGATCATCAGCAGGACACAAGCGTGCGCCATATCGATATCGGCATGGCTGCTCTGGCAGCACATTGTGGCACCGGCCAATCCCCTCCTCGCAACGCGGGCTCTAGGATGCATCGTCCCGCAATGGCTTTCTTGTATCTTCGCCTCTCCCGGAGGACTACCAAACTCGGCATCTGAGCTGTGGAGTCACTTCCCAGCGTTTGCTGTCAATGTCAATGTCAATGACATGCAGTCCTCCAAAGTACGGTCAAGCGCAAGGAGCGTATATGCTCGCTCGCCAGTCGGATGAGCGTCGTGTGGCTCAGCCTGTCACGGCACTGCAAGCCGGACCTGGTGCAGGCAGGCAGCGTCCCTCATGCAGGATGCAAGATGCCATTCCAAGCAACCCAGCAGTTCCAAGTATTACGCCGTCGTTTGGCCACCGTTCTGCCATGTCAACAAGTGCTTATGACAGCCTCCTAGCGCCCTGGTATCTGATACAGACGCCTATTTCCCTTGGGGCCCAATGGCAGTTGCAAGGCGAGCATCTTTCGCAGAAGGTATGCATTCTCGAGCTGGAAGCTCGGAGGAATTCACAGCTGCCTCCAAGATGATTGCCAGCGCCGTCGCTATTTTGCGGAGCGATGCGATATCGCACCGTCAGACCGCTCATTTCAGTACCACATCATCTCGTTCCTCGGGTCGTTTAACAGTAGTCGCCGCTAGCTCTGATCTGCTGAATAGTCTCGACCTCGCTCTCCTCTACACCTTTCAGTGGTCTGCTCGCCTAGCGTTAGAAATCTTCCCACGCGCTTCTTGCGCAAGAAAATATCCACTTCGCAACCTGTCATGCTTCCTGGCGATGCGCATCATCGAGCTCTGCTTCAGACATGAGGGCTCCACACATCCGCGTCCCTGCTCCTGAGAGACGCGTAACATTGAAACATGCTCGACTGAACATTGTCATTGCGCACGGCAAACATCAAAGTGCAATTTGAATTTCTCCCTGATCTCCAGAACCGACCCGTACCGAAATGGATCCATCAAACCTCGCGGCGGCCATAACCAATGCGGCAATGAAACCTGTCCATCGCTAGGGTGATCCGTCACCCAGCACACTTCCAGATCGGCGTTCAATAACCGTCGTGACTCAGAGGTAGCGAACTGATGGAGACTGGAAATGTAAAAGAAAAGGCCCCAAAACCCTGACTCGTCGACAGCCTGTTGAGATAAGACGGTGTGGGAGGAGTCGAGACAGGGATTGCAAAAGGCCGCCTTCGCCATGACCTCGTAAGTCTCGTTCCTGGATTACTGTCACGGTTAAATGAGGGATTGCACGTGGATGTCGATCGTCAAACGCCACAGTGCGAGGGAGCCCTGCTTGGACAGCAACCTCTTGGCAGAATTTTTTTGATCGTGATGGTGAGGTTGAGGCGTTGAAAGATGAAACCTCACGACACCGCTCTTCCACTTGCTTTTTGCGGGCCCGGTGAAGAGTGTTGCTTTTATCTGATTTTATTATGGGGAATCCTAGAGAGGGTCGAAATACCACATCATCAGCGCTGTGAACGTTTCGCTGAGAAGAGCTGGTGCCAGCTCGCTTTGGACCACCTGCATCAAGCAAATTTTCGCTTAGACCAATCATGAATCACATTCCTATCACATCCCACCTCAGCGCTCTTCAAAGGCCACCACCGAGGGAGACGGTGGGATTGTAGGGAGCATTACCAGCTCGCTTGCTCCGAAACTAGAAGAGAATCGCCCCCCAGGTTGCATTCTCTCGCATCGCAACCGCAACCAAGGGGGGGTACGTACCCATCGTATATCTGCCGTGGATATCGCCACGGACAGAGACTCGATGAAGCTGTTCTCGTTTCTGCTACCATATCAGCAGGTTATATCGTCATCTTTGGCAATGCGAGCGCTGGATCCGGCAGTTGAAATAATCAGCATGCATGAAACCGATAACGGTTTTGGGATTTGTGGAGTTGGTCTTGCAACGACGTCTTGTGGCTCCCTTTACTTATTGCGGGATATCCTGGGTCATAAGAGCTTCCCCAATTTCCCAGTCCCACGCCTCCCGAATGGAAGAATCCTGAAACGACAAAATGCGTTCGTGAGCACGACTCGGTGGGCGATCAAACCCCAGCAATACCGTCGACAACGGCGCTTCATCTTTGTAATTCGAAATGTCGTCGCCTTGGAGATGATCACTGCGACGGACGAACTGGTATCAGTAATTTGCGAACGACGGACGAGCCCCTGAATACGAACCATGGTACGCATCTCACCCATTCTAACACTCTCTCCACTTCATCAAGTCTTCTACCGCCGGAAGAACACACCTTCCTTCTCCTCACTTTCTCTCCCGACCCGTCCGTTCCCCTCTCCAATAATTTTCTAACGTGGGGCTGCTCGCCCGTTGTGACTGTGCTGCCGTGCAACGTCCACTATGCCCCTCGTATCCGACCCTCTGGTCCAGCCACTCTGTCTAAATGACCCGCAAATGAAAATACATGGGCGCACTGCATACCCCCCAGAGCCCTCCAGTGAAGAGTGCAGAAAGGGCAGGCTTCGAGGCATCGCCGCGAACAGTGCTGTGAGAGTTGGATCTGGTGACCCTTTGCGCCGGAATTACACAGATCTTGCGGCTGCAGTGGCTCGTTAATTTCCATAGATTTCTCTCATTTTGCGTGTATCGAGGTAGATAGGTCGGTTATGTGCGGTTCATTTTACTTTTCGTTGGGACGCACATCGCGAATGAGGCAGGTAAGAGGTTGATTTCTCCCTACTCCCGCAGCAACCTAGCAAACTCTCTTCAGTCTTTCCTTTTGCGTTCACATTCTCGCTCTCTTCTACGCAGCTGATTTTTCCAAACCCTAAATCCATCATCGCAAGGTAGCATGCGCACACCTACTAAGAAGCCACTGCTACACACACCACATCCTTAGTGTAATGGCATCCATCGGAGCAGCACCGACTGGCGCTCGCTTGCCATGCCACATTGCCATGCCACATTGCCTCTGCAAGCACCACATCGGTCGTAGCTCACCTTCCGAAACATAAAAAGCATTAGCGAGCAAAAGTTTATGAAAGGACTATTTTTGTAGGCTTTTCGAGTGGCTTTTCGAGTGGCTTTTCGATTCTTCAATCATCTTCTGTGGCAAATACATTTGCGATTTGCTCTGTGGGACGACGCGGAAATGTGGAAAAACGCGGCTTTCTCTCTGGGAGTGAGTGGGTGGTGCTTCGTACGACTGCGCATTGCTTTTGCAAACGTCGCTATCTCCGCGCTGCTCTTCCTCTAGAAGGTCTATCCATCTGTGTCTTCATGTCGTAATATGGAGCCGATGATAGTGTGAAGTCCCCGCATCCATGACGCTCTCGCACGCCGACCTCCGCTCTCGCACGCCCTCGACTTTGATCTGGGCTTGGATCTGGATGCACGCCATTTACAGCTAACGGTCGGCTGTCGGTGGCAATTTCTGGGCACCTTTGGGCGCTGCGCGATCGCGTTGATCGGTGCGAGAGGTTGGGTCGGATCTAGCCGTCCCGAGTGAGCTCTTGTGAGCTGGAGGAGATAAATTACATTTTGCCTTTTGGACAGTTCTGACTCATGTATACAGTCTGTGGATCCATGCCACTTCAGCTTTTGCATCCGCTCCGATCTTCTCCTCCGCTTCGCTCCTCGTGGCGTGCACTACTCTACACAGCCATCCTCCACCATATATTCCTCCTAAGTTTAGAGCAGGGCAGTCGCCGAAGACTAAGCATTCGCCTATCACCGCGCCCAGGGCGAATAGTTATGTTTCGGGGAAAAGGACTCCAATTTGCTAAAGGCCGGACACTGATTCTTGCGCTATACCGTGCAATGTCTTCCCTCTTTAAGATAGCTTTTCGGATATCTTCCAAATGCCATTGAGTCTCACTATAGTACGTACATTATCGCTGATGACCTCGTGGCGAGTGCTGTCGTGAGACCAATTTCCTTCTGAGTTTCAGGCGAAGTGAAATCTGGGGTTGGATTTGGGCTGAGGCTAGAAGACGCCATGTGCGCCATTTGTCTTCTCCTTGATGATAGTCAGACAGGGTGTCTGGGCGAGGGTCGGAAGTCTGCTTCCTGGAATACTCGAGCTCAGGGGCGTCGTGATGTGATCAGTGATCACATTGGAGGGGAATCCCATGCGCAAGGCAAGACAGGAATAACCTTGAGAATCCACGGGATATGATTTCCTGAAATGATACACATTTGGTAATCTAAGCAGCCACCATGAACTTAAACTCCATGATGCTTTGTCGAATCTCGATCATTTGTCCATTTCTCAAACCAGCGTCAGCTTAACCTTCCTCTTGCCTGTACTCCCCTCCACCTCGTCTGTAATCCTCACCTTGACCTTCTCGAACAGCTCCACATTCCTAGCCACCTCCCCCTTAACCTTGAGCACATAGTTCTCAGCATCGAATTCTGCCTCCGGTTCTGGGGTCGCAAGATCCCTCAACCGAATTAGACTCTCGATTCCAAATCTCGGAACAAACACTACCATGCCATTCGAAAAGATCTTCATCACGAAACCCTCCTCGACAATATCCTTACCCTTCAGTGCCTGCCCAACATAATACTCGATGCTCGCGCGACCAGCCATCTGTGCATTGCGGTGACGGACGTTAATGTTTTTGCAGACGCCCTCGAGCTTGCCTCTAGACTGGAGGCTGGAGTCGAGTTGCTCGTAGTCAATGGCAGCTGCGAGCTGGCGATGCGCTTCGAGATCTGCGTACCGGCGTATAGGTGACGTGAAATGGGTGTAGATCTCGCTCGCAAGACCGTAATGTCTGAATTCAGGGTATGCCTGAGTGCCGGCACAGAAGTACTCGGCAGACATCATGCAGCGCGTTGCCATGATTCGAACGAGGGTGTTGAAGAAGGGCTCGTTGGGGTCGACACACGTGTCCAAGGAGTCAGCGAGGGCTTTTGAGCTGTCGGTTCGCAGTTCGAGGCCTTTCTTTACTTTAAGCTGGTTACCTAATTCTTCGAAATTGGTTTTTGGTGGAGGTGCATGTCGACGCAACAGTGCGGTTTGTGGGAAGGCTTCGTAGTTTTTGCCTGCGACGCTGATATTCGCTAGCAACATGAACTCTTCGACGAGAGAGTTTGTGTCTAGGTGTTTCTTTGTCTGCACGTCGACGGGGTCCGAGGTCTCGGATTCAGTTTGGATCTTTACTTCTGGCGATGCAAGATTGAGTGCACCTGCATCCATACGCTTCTGTCGAAGCTTCTTTGAGAGCATCATGAGCGTTCTCATGCCATTTGTAAGATCATCCTGCTGTGACTGGTCATCGATGCGTATTTGTGCCTGCTCGTAGGCGAACGCTTCCCGAGACCGAATAACAGACTTGGTGAAGTGAGCAGATATAATGTCGGCATCGGCAGTGATTTCCCATAGGACTGAGAACGCATAGCGTTCCACATAGGGTTTGAGTGAACAAAGATCCGTTCCGAGAAGCATTGGCAACATGTCTATACGCTTGTCGACAAGATAGACGGTGGTTCCTCGCTGGCTAGCTTCCTTGTCCATTGAATTGTTGGGTTTGACGAAATGTGAGACGTCCGCAATGTGGACGCCAACTTCGAAGTTGCCATTCGCAAGCTTACGAGCATGCAGCGCGTCGTCAATATCAACACACCCGGGAGGATCGATGCTGCAAATAAGGAGGTCTCGAAGATCTTTGCGCCCTCTCCATCCTGGGTCATCCAGACTAGCTGGAACTTTCCAGTCGTGCCCCTCTTGTGGTAGGCAGTCTAGTACTGTCTTTGGGAATGGTTTATACTGAACATCCCACTCCAGAAGAAGAGCTTCAGTCTCAGCTCCTTTCGACTCGAGTTCTCCCAAAGATCGCACAAAGTGACCCACTGGGTATCTTGAGTCTCTATCCCAGGAGTCGATCGTCACCAACACACGCTGTCCCAGTAACTCTCCAGCCTGACGTGTTCGTATCCTGATTTTGGGTATGCGTTTGTCCATGGGCACCAGAAACACTATCTGCTGCTGCCTGCTCGACTTGGAGGCAGATCGAACGGAGTCTCGGTCGATATGGCCCACATACTGTCTCCAGTTTCGTTTGATGATGCCGACAACTCGAGCAGTCGGCTGCGGTCGTCCTTCTGCACTCTGTCCGTGCACACGCTTGACCTCCTCTTGGAGAGCGCGGCGTTCGCGTTCGGAGACAATGTTCTCGCCATCTTCGGCTTCTGGGTTGTCGTTTTTGGCAACGGTCTCTTCTTCGACAATCTTGGTAGACGGTGCTTTCCATTGGTCTCGCGGAAGTACTTCTACGACGACGACATCTCCAGATACAGCTCGGTTGCTGTTTTCTCGTCCTAGAATGAGAAGAGATTTGTCGAATGCGGGTACATGGATAGATCCTTCCAGATAGTTGTAGGGAGAGACACTGAATATGCCTTGGTGCAATGTGCCAGCTTTAACTCCAGTCATCATCTTCGACATGGTAAAATATTCAGGGTAGAACACTTCAGCTTTCTTGGACCTCACTTCTCTCTTCTCCTCAGCAGCGCTAATCATATCTAGCAACTCGTCTTTGTTGTTGAGTCCGGACACAAAATCGAACACTGGTTGTATAAGCCGACGGCGCAAGACAAAAAGAGCTTGTACTTACATGTGTGAGCGGAAATGCCTTCAAGTCTGGCTTTGTGCAAGTTGTCTCTATCATCACTGATCATGACAATGGAAGGAATCCGTTTTGACAGCTTACTCCTTGCAGAAACAGCATCTGTGATGTGCTGACTGTACCATTGCACGGCTTTTCGCACGGCTCTATCATTCCGATCGTTGATGGTCTCGCCAGCATCTCGAGCAACGTGAGTTTCCTGGCGAAACTCATTGAAGAAGACATAGAATCGTTTCCCCTCATTCTTTGTCAAGGCGATAAGGCGGTGATATAATGGCAATGAGCGGTTCTTGACCTCCTCCAGCACAGTCTGCAAAACAATGACATCGTGGAATGCGGTTTCGACTTCGAACAGGTCCATCCCTGTGAGGAACGCATTGGTATCTGGAACGAGGTATTGACCATTTGGGAAGTTTTTTGATCCAGCTGGGGTATCTGAGAGAACGAATGGTGCAACTGCTTCAGTTAGCTTTGGCTGTCACGTGAGAGCGGAATCCAGACCTTTCTTCGAGTAGTCTGTAGGCGCGATCTCGAGACATGCTCTACAGAGATTTGACGAGCAGGGAATATCTTGTCGCAGGTATAGCTCTCTCACGATCTTTTGCACCTTGCCACTTTTTGTTGATCGGACGTAGACCTTGCTAGAGAGATTGGTTTGGCCGCGATCCGCAGCGCTCGAGCGCTTGAGACTGAAATACTCCATCGCCCAGACTATCGAGATGCCGGACAGTCGTTGGTGGTTGTGGAGTGGTTGTTGATTGTTCCGAAATTCTCAAAGGTCATGTCTTGGCATCAAATGTCAAAGTCGCTAGTCCGGATATAGATAACATATGGTCGATTGAGCATACAAAGCTATTATTATGGGGAGTGCTTGCCTAGTCAACGTTCAAAGCTCTAATAGAGCTACCAGGTCAAAGATAGCTGTAACAGAACATCCGAACAGTGAAGAAGTCATCGTGAACCCAGCTAGCTAATATCTACATGTTGAACATTGGGTGGTCCAAGCTCCTTCTCAGATGACGGAGGGCAGCTTGGAAGGCCCCGATAGCACGAAGAAGCAACACATCAGAGCTCCAACATCACCTCTCCCCACACAACACCACACCATACCACCACATTTCCCCCACCCGCACAGCAGCCTCGCCTAGCGCTCTCCCTCGCCATGTCGTTAGATCCGCCCACCTACATTGTCATGCTGCAGAACAACATCCGTGCCCGGCCCATATCGTGGGAGGGTGCAGTGCGGGCGAAGACCATCACCGACGCAGATCTGCAGAAGATCAAGTCAATTGACAAGGTGCGCAAGGAGCAGCGCAAGAATACCATCGAGGCCGACGTGGATAGCTTCGTAGCGCTGCTGCTGGGCGGAAGCGGGTCACAGAGTATCTTCGAGGCAGCCGCAAAACGTCTGGATATCATTCAGTACATGCTGGTGTTGACAGGCGACCTGATAGATGGTATGTATATTGTTGGATGTTAATGGTTTGCCACTTTGAAGTTTGTAGCTAACTGCCAGTGCTAGACATTCCTAGCCTTACCTCAGCTCTGGTGCAGCATCCAGCTCCATTCAAGCCCTTCCTACCGCTCCTGAATGCCTCTTCCAACGTCGAGGAAACCATCCCACTCCTCACATCATCTGTCCTGTCCAAGATCTTGTCGCACGCTCTTGTTCAGCCCTCGAAGAGCGCATCCCAGACCGATGAGGCCCTCACACAGATCTACACCTACCTCTCCGCTCTTTCCAAGAGCTCCGACGCCGGCCTCCAGGACATTGCTGTGCAGGAGTACTCGGCTGTTCTTCGTACGAAGAATTCCCGACACGCATTCTGGAAGCAAAGGGGTGAGACCCTAGATCCACTTTTCCGCATTCTACGTGCCGCGTCGGGCGTGGACAAGGACACAGAGTCGACTCTCTGGAGTGGAGCAAGCAGCATCCGAAGCACAACCGAAGGCGGCGTTGGACTTCAACTGCTCTATCACGTCCTGCTCGTTATCTGGCAGCTCAGTTTCGAGGGTGAACTAGTCGGCGATGGACTTCAAGAGTACATATTACAAACCTTCATCCAAGCTTGATCCCACATCTAACACTTGCCAGTGAACATGACATAATAATCCTCTACACGCATCTCCTACGCCTCTCCCCCAAGGAGAAGACGACCCGCCTCCTTCTCTCCACGCTTCTCAACCTCCTGACCTCGAACCGCCAAACCCTCCTCCCGGCCGCCGTCCTAGCGCGTCTCCCCTCGCTCCTCGCAACCCTGAAGACGCGCCACCTTACCGACCCAGATGCCCTGGAAGATCTAAAGTCTCTGATCGAGCTGCTGGATGACTACACCAAAACGCAGACCACCTTCGACGAGTACGCCGCGGAACTACGAACAGGTCATCTGCGCTGGTCGCCTCCACACCGCAACCCCACGTTCTGGGCCGAAAACGCGCGCAAAATCCTCGAGGAAAACAAGGGCGAATTGCCGCGCCAGCTTGCTGAGATCATGTCAAAGACCTGGGACAACGACAAGCAGGTTCTGGCTATTGCATGCAATGATGTCGCCTGTCTTGTGAAGGAGGTGCCCGAGAGGAGATATCAGCTTGAGAAGCTAGGGCTCAAGGGCCGTGTGATGGAGCTCATGCAGGAGGCGGACGAGAGCGTGAGGTGGGAGAGCTTGAGAGCTGTGGGCGAGTGGCTGAGGTATAGCTTTGAGTCCAAGGAGCTACCGGTGAGGTAGGTAGATTCAGAAAGCCGAGTCTGTGTCGGCTATAATCACTTGATGAGAGATTGGATGGAATGTATGTGTTTCCCTGTTAGTATATGCCAGCATGGCGGGCATGGTCTTGCGATTGTGTTTTCTCTCCTCGAGAGGAGTCTCTAGATAGTATTGGGCGAATCTAGTATATCACCAGAAGGGCTAGGGTGGAGCTCTTGTAGTCTTTACTTGTCGTGTCTGTCGTATCATAGCATTTATTCAACTCCAACTGGACGCAATTACGCCGAAATTGATAGCTGGTTGAGCTTCGATATTCAACATCCAATATACATGAGGTTCAAGACGTCAAAGTTCATAACTGCACACAGATAACCTGTGCCAACGCCAAAAATACGAATCCATGCACAATTTCCTTGGTCGTGCACAACGTACGGCTACCACCCACGTGGGTATATGCAGCCACACGACAGCTCCACACCCTCATCCAAAAACAAGAAATCTCGCATAATGCCCTTCTCCACACAAGGTTCCGAACGCCGGTACCAATACAATATGGTGTCAACCTCAACCTCAACCTGAAGCGTGAGGCGTACGGATCCTCCCATACCCGCGTGTACAGCAAAGAAACAGGCGAGGCATTAACACAGCTGTAATATCGCTTCGATCAGTACAGGAGCTCAATGCCTCCCCGCAAGCATACATACACCAACCCCATGATTACGACGTCCCAGGTATACCAGTCGCATTAATTCCCCGCGGTACCCACACCCATGCTGTACTTGGTGGCACATACTGGATACGTATGTACCCCAAATTCCCAAACGAGCCCGGAGCCACACATCCAAGGCATAGAAATGCACACATCCACACACCATAAACGTACATAGGTGTGCCCCACCCCCAGATTCGCGAAAACGGATGCTGTGCATAAGTCCGAGCTTCCACGATCTGTATACACCCTTGTTCCCCGTCACGTCACGGCACGGCACGTCACATCACATTAAGCTGATGACAGCGCACGCCACGACCCTGCGTCTGCGCCTACGATGCAGAACAAAGAGCGGGCGCACAAAGCGAAGCGAGCTGCGAACCACGTGCGAACCACAAGACGCAAGAGTTTCGCACAGCAGGACCAGCATGGTAAGGAATAATATTAATATTAAGGTAAGGGAGAAAAAATACCCTCCAGCAATGCACGCGACAATCTTCCAGTCCAGCCTGGATCGATACTGCTCGCTCACCCGCGTCGCTTCCTGATATGCAAGAATTTCCATCACAGTGAATAAACGCAGCAAAGTAAAATGTAGAGAGAAAAGGGGGGATTCTGTTGTGTCAACCAACACTCCTACCGCCTGGGTAACAATAATGAAAATGTGGGGATATAAGGAAACGAAAACACTGCACGCGCGAGATGGAATATGAACTCGCAATCTGGATGAACTGGTGGTCTGGACGAAAGTGAAGGGAATACGCCACACTACTATGTGATGCAAATTCCCCAGAGACCACGAATGAGAAGGAGACATACCCAATACCTATGCAATGCAATCCCAGACGATAAAAATCCGTACGGTAAAAAACACGGCAAGCGAATGGCGTCCGAAAATGTATGGGGATGCAATGCGTGCGTAATGAAAGTAGCAAGATGATTGACAGGGGAAGGAGCAACCGAAAAAGGTATGGAAGAGGATGAAACAATAAGTGTGCCCAATATGCCGTGTACGCTAATGACAAACTTGGCACCCGCTTGTTCTCGATGCTCATTTCTTCAATGTACTCAATGTCCAGAGTCGTTTCGCATGTGTCGTAAAGCCTTCATTGCTTTAAATTCGTAATCGGTGAGTGGAGAGCGGAGAACAATTGTGTGCGGAGTAGGTGTGTAGCGGATTCCTGGCAGCTAGTGGAGTGGAGGCTATGCAGTAAGATGAAGATACCAGTGAAAGACTAGCGTTGAATCGGAGATCAAGCGGACAGTGAAGCAGAGGAAGATGCGAGCTTAGTGTACAGGGTATGAGGTAGGAAGAATCGGAAGCGAGGACAGAGTAACAAATGAGCAGAAAGCGAACGAGTCCTCCAAATGGATCTTCAATTCAATTTCCTTCCAACGCCTATATGCCGGCCCACGGCCTTCCCTGGGTCAACATGGACCCGTATGCAAAAGTAACTAATAGCGACTGGATTGATGGTTCCCGGTTCTGTGGTCCGCAGCTGGACGCGGAGCTTCTGTATATTGCGAGTAAACACGTGTAGATCACCGACATTTTCAGTATGATTGCCAGCCTTGCTGAGGTGCTTGTGCACCTGGGGCCCACCCAGGCATTCCAGGCTGTTGTGTAGCAGTACTCTGATGGTGCATGAACTGTTGAGGGCTCGGGCTCGGCTGATAGGGATTTTGGCCCATGGCCGAATAGCTAGGGTCTGCCATCGTGCCAATAGTTTGGTACTGTTGAACAGGTGTGCCGTGCATGGAGCCACTGCTTTGGGTGTGGTGAAGTTGAGGTGGAACATGCATTGGAGATTGCTGGGGGTGAGGTGACTGCTGTGCAGAGCGCTGAACATACTGCTGCATGTTGTGCTGTTGGGATAATGGCGAAGGCTGTGGTGGTCCCTGAGACCACATGTGTGGCGGTGCGTAACCGTGGCTCGGAGCCTGGCCGTGAGCAACATTTGGGAGCATTCCTGTGGGGCCCATCCCTGTTGGGACCATTCCTTGTGGCATCGCCATACTCGGGGGGCGGCGATGCATTTGATCCGACCTCAAAGGCGTATGCTGTTGGGCCATGGGTGATTGAATCATGGTGTTCTGGGGATGAGGTTGCTGTCGGTACGACTGGGGTACCATTGTCTGACTTGGCCTTTGCGGTGTTTGGGCGATCATGCCGTACTGGCCTGCGGGAACAGCTGCGTTCGTTGAAGGCATACGTGGGGACTGTACTGCCTGCGAGACCTGAGGCACATTGTCACTTTCTGCTGTGCCTGGGCGGTTTATCTGAACAGGCGGCTCATGAGGTCGACCCCAGTAGTTGTCAAGATACTCTTTGCGATTCTTTCGCTGTTGCTCAAGCTGCTTGTTGAATTCGACCGTCTGAGCAGCTTGATTGAGAATCTCGCCCGATGGAGTGGGCCTTGTCAAATCTTGATAGGGAGTCCCCGCTAATTCGTGTCTCGGTCGTTGGACGTTGCTATAGTCCCGCGGCTGCAGATCGGTCGTCGTCCGCTGATTGAATGGCTCTGAGTTCACTGCTGGCACTGTGCCAGGTGCAGGGTTGAGCCCGCCGAATGGCTGCATCGGGTTTACGCCCGTTCCGAGATAGTCTTGATCCAACTTTCCTGTGTATGCGCCAGTATTCGCGAAAGCTAGATGTGCACTGCCGTGGGTGGCTTCTGCCGCTGCCGCTTCTCTTGCCTTTGCCGCGCCTGGTCTCTTCTCTCCTGCCGCATCTTCCTCTGTAAAGCCCTGCTTCCGGGCCTTGCCCTCCCAGTAATCGTCGCGCACGCGCCTTCCGTTCACAATGAGCCTGCTTCCAAACTGCCTAAACATGGACCGGGCCGTAACAATGGCGATCTGTCTCGATCGGTATGAATATGGCAAAATCTCTTGATGAATCAGGTCATCCTTTTCAGCCTGTGTAGCGATGATCTTGTAAAGGGACCGATTCTTGTTGAAAAGCAAGTACGAATCGCGATACCCTAGAACTCGGGCACACTCTGTTGCCAGCATAAAAAGTTTGTCACCCCTGTTGGGCACAAAAAATGTACGACACCGATATTCTCGGCCTTCTAACGGGTGTCCTGTTGCAGTCACCTTCGTCTCCCCGGCTTCGTCTGTCTCGCGGGGAATGTACTCGTCGCCTTCTGGGTTGAGCTGATCGGTTGTGTGGTCCCGAACAGTCGGTAGCGCTTTGATCACGGTAGCCTTCGTCGGTGTTGACTTTGCAGGCGATGGTAGAGTTGGAGAAGATTGTGGAAGGGGTGTGTGCTGTAGTTGCGGTGTCTGTACAGGAGGAGCTGGAGCTGGGGCAGCTTGAGATGGCGTGGGTGGTTGTTGCGATGCGCGATTCGGGGAGTCAGCAAATGCGACCTTTGCGGCCTTTGGCGGGCGACCGCGCTTTCGAGGTTTACTCTCATCTATATCTGGCGCGTCAGTACTGTGCGCTGTGCGAGCTGCCGCGTCTTTGCACGGGGAATGCGACGTACCTCCTTCGCCATCACCATGTTGCACGTCTCCGTAGCTATTTTCGGGCGACCGACTGCGCTTGACTCCCCGAGAGGGTTGTGCGACCGGTTGTGACGGAGCTACGAGCACACCTGATAAAACATGAGTTAGCCAAATTATAGAGCGGAAGGCCGCGACGGATGTAACAGACACGGGAATCGATGATTGTGTCATCTTTTGATGATTTGGTGATGGAGTTGTGTACCAAACGCGGACTTGGGATTCGAGTCACAGAAAAGCTTTTCTCTTACCTGCAGAGTTCAGAGCGGCCGGGTTGATGGTACCTGTGGGATCCATGATGCCGTTCCCAATGCCACCATTCGACAAGGCCTGGACTGGGTGCATTGAGTACATACCAGGCGTCGCAAGGAGCAGCCGAGCTCGCGACAGCTCCGGGCAGGTCGGCGAGCTCACGTCAAGCCCAATCGGCGGCGGCTTGTGGGGAGAGGTGAAGGCGCAGGGCTGCGGCAATCACGGTCGCGAGAGGAGCGGCGCGACGGGTAGGGCATGCGGTTGAGGTTGACGTGTAGTGAAGTTGATGTGGGATTCGCGACGGGCTGCCGGTGTGTGTGGACGCGACGGCAAGCTGCACGTTCCCGAGAGCGATCCAGGCCAAGAACGGAAAATCCGGGCGTTCAACCTCAGTTCGGAAACGGCGCAGGCAACGAGGCCAGTGATGCGCGGCGGGTAGTTCGCGAGCAGCAGGGTGATGATGTGTTGGACGATGCAAGGCAGGCGGCGGGCGACGGCGGCGGTCGCGCAGGCGGCCAAGACGAGGGCTGCTGGTGCTGGAGCGAAGGGCGAGGAGGCAATGCTGGTCACGGCGATTGCAGGGCTGGCAGGGCGGAGCAGACGTTAGCACCATCGAGCAACAAGCACAGTAGCCGTAGCAGACTTGTCGCACTGCCACGTGAGGAGGGAAATGCTAGAGACCAGTGATAAGACGGAGGGCAGCGGGAGCCCACTCTGCGGGTTGCGGGCGGTGGGCAGGCGATGTGATGCGCGGACGGGAGCACACACAGGACAGACGCTCGCAGCCGCTGTAAGGGTTCGCAGTGGCCGCAGTGGCCGCAGAGGTGAAAGGCGGGCTGGGGATGCGCACTGGGCCCAAGAGCTGCACGACGGGTCCGGGAGGGAGGGAGGGGAGGCCAGAGAGAACGTGTGGAGAAGAGGACGTACGTACCGTTTGGTGGCAGGCTGCCCGTCTAACCCTCGACGATATCGCGCTGCGCAGCCAGTGGGATATACACGAATGGAGAGGCCGGTGTCGCGGCGGCTAAGAGCAAAGGCCTCTGGCGCGGCTGTGGGAGAGGCTGGAGTAGACCCTTTGGCACACACGCCCACGGGCAGCACGGGAAGCAACCTTGGAATCGCTGGGGCGAATTGCGAATCGTAAATCGAATCGAGAGGCTGGAGGGGTCCTAATCGATAAAAGCTGCAGCGGGGAGGCGCCTTGGCTGGGGTAGCCCAGCTGACGCGGTGGGCAGTGAGTGAATGTTGGTCGGACAGAGGCGGAGCGAGAATAATAGCGACAATATCGGGAGATAGATGGGGGATGGGGGCGGGGCATCCAGCTTCAAGAGGCTCTCGTCATTGATATTATTGCTGCCATCAGGCTGCCGTCTCCGCGGCGGACGGCCAGTGTTAAGCGGAACTCGCGCAGCTCTTCAGGGTATGTAGTAGCTTGCGCTCACGGCGCGGGGCATGGCGCAGAGAGAATGCAAGAGAGACGCAACTGGCAATTTAGAATGCACGACGCAACACTGGGCTGCGGCGCGTGCATGGCATGGCCGGTGGCTTCTTGCTCGTTCCCTTCCCTCTGCTCAAGATGACCTGCATAACTCTGATAGTGACCGTCCGCCCGGATCTAGATACATGGCCGTATTTGCTCAATATCACCACGCCCGCGCCTAGCAGCTCCAGCCAAGCTCTCGAGCCACTGCACGAATCCTGCTTCCTGTCCTCATGCTGCCCGTCATCCATGCTCTGCCCGCCCATCTCCAGGCGCCTTGCCCGTCTCGGCCGGCTCTGCACAGAAACGGCGACTGCCTGCAGGGCATCACGAACAGCTCCTTCATCTCCACCACTCAGACGTGCAGATGCTGCTGATTGAGCAAGGCGATGGGGTCAGCAGGCGTCGGTCGAATCATTGATTGCCTAGGCCCCAGAGCCTGCAGAAGCCTAAGACGGACTGGATAATCGGGCGTGCATGAGACCTCGCGGCCGCTTATGCATTTCACCATCCTCTTCTATCAATCCAGCCGTATCGTCTGACTCCTCCCTCTAGCTGTGACGGAATCATGTAGCAAACAGACCTTCAACTCCTCGCTGATGCTTGCCGCAGCTGCCGGTTCAAGCAGCTCCTTTAATTGGTTCTGGAAGATAATAGAAGACCTGGTCCGAGTCTGCGGCCCATAGGCTGGCCGGAGACCTGCCATGACTGATAGCCTCGCCTAGCAGCAGACGTTCCAGCGAAAGAAGGCGGCTTGCGTAGCGACTACGCACATAGATTGGCCGACATGACGACGATCGCCGTCCAACCAGGCGGACTTGTAAGAGCGGGATATAGAGTAGGACCAGACCAGCTCGACGCAGCTGAACGACGTCGAGGCCATTCTGTGATTCCGGGGCCGTTCCCGAGGCCGCCCCTGCTGTGTGGTTAGGATCCCATGAGGCGCCAGAAAATAGACCGTCTCTGCGCTCTGTGTGGACCGCCATTCGAGCAGGAAGTAACGATCCGTCGCACGATTCTCCCGCCCCCGCCGACAAGGGACGACAACCCTTAGACCGCCTGTGGTGAAATCGATCTACAGAGTCGTGCCATGCTTGTATCTTGCATCGCTTCCGCAGCCCGCGCCACTGCGTCTTGCCGGGGGCTTGAAACGCCATCTCCGCATTCTAACACTACATCAAACCGCTCATTGATGTTAACTCGCGCATATTGAGAAAATGAACCAAGGCACTGAAAACTTTACTGGTAATAGACTACCAAATAAAATATGCAAGATTTACCGTGGCGCGAAACATACACCGCCGAGCGACAAGCACGCTGTCGTACGTTGATCTTCGTCTACTGCTTGGTCGTCGAATCGAGAATCACCTGCAGATACATTTTAGGACGCATTCGGCGGAGGCTGTGCCACCGTGGTCCATGTCTCAGTGTGGAGTTTGTCATATGCTTGTCTGCAGGGTCCATCACCGTGAATCCATGGGCCCCATGCACCTCACCATTGCTCTGCATCACATTCGGGAGGCTCTTTGATACAATATCTTGAAATGAAACGGACTAATTGCAAACGGTGAAAGCCTAGTGATAATATAGAGTCATTGAAGAAGTGATATAGGACAGATACTAACGAGGGTTTGCAGGGGTACCAAACCAGCGTGGGCTCTTGTATAGATCTGCAAAGAGTGAAAGACAAGCTCGCCGGCTTCCCACATTGCTGGTCATCTCAAATGCCGAGACACGGGCCAAAGGAGCGCCAGTTGTATGCTCTGGCTCGACAGAATGTGTCCGAATGCAGAAGAACTAGGTGGGGCTTTCTACTTCGCGAGCATTTGGGATTGAACTGCGGTAGTATACGCGGACAAACTTACTTGCCATACCAAGCAGTCCATCGCTACTGGATGCACTTTTCCAGCTTCCAGCTCGAAATCGAAAAATTTGGTGTCGCCGCAACACGGCAATTACAGGTTGACAGGCGGTTCAAACGGTCGATTGCGAATCTAAAGACGAATCCCCAGCCTACAGCCCGCTACAGCACTCTGATTGATCAGACGAGCCGTAGACCACCCCCATCATCTGACGCGGTCGCAACGCGGACGATGACGGGCTAAGCCACTACCTGGGACGGCGGCACGGGAGGGTCCATTGCAACTCCCGAAGGTTGTAGGCATAAGAGCAGACATGGCGTAAAGAAAACACACTGGAGTTCAAGGAACCAGTCGGATGTGGCTTGCGCTAGGAATCTCGTTTCAAAGTACGGGAGACCGAAATATCTGCGTGGCGGGCTATATAAGTCAGCCATTTGTATAGCAGATAGAAAGCCTTCGGGGAATGTCCGATTCCGACATCAAATTGGCTTCCTCCCATTAGGTCGACAAACTGTCTTAGTGCAGCAGCCTGGTTGTACAATGTTGGCGGTGAGGACGTCGGGTTTGACCGCTTACTTCCGAGCATGAAGTCTCGCGGCCAGTAACATGGAAGATGGCGACAAGTTGAGGACATTGCAGAATACTAGCACCGTGCTAGCTGGCTGTGCCTCAAAAACGGTAAGTAAGAGGAATTGATAAGCGCAATACGGGCAGGTACTGCTCTTCGAGTGCTTTTTCTCTTTGTTGCATCAAGCGCATCCACATACTACCCAATACCCGCCTACAGTCGAATTGAACGGGTGGCACCACCCAAATACTGAATAGTCGTCATCGACCATCCTGTGGGTATCGATTAACTGCTGTTTCTGTTCAATATGTCTGAGTTCCCAAATTAAGCGAGAGGTTGCGTTGCATTCACGCCAACCCACGAAGTGTGGCGGGGCTATAAAAGGGAATTTAAGTGGTTGGTGTCGTTACAACGAATGGAAAGCGAGGATACTGGTAGAGACTGATCAGGTGGGAAGGATATGGGATACGGTCGTTGTTGCTCCAAGACACCGTATCATGCTATCTAAACTTGTCAGATGACCTCTCCAGAATTGATTGGACGAGCTCGCGCTCTGGCAACGGAGGTGAACCGGGGAAGCGACGGGACACCTATCACGCGTACATCGTCCCAAAGCTTGATCCTGTCCTGATAACGGCTGATCCGGCGCAAGGGTTCGAGGTTACAGTCATTAGCAGCAGACGCTAGCACAGGTCAAAGCAGGATATCGACAACGGGCACTTAATCTTCGTGGGTGGAAAAGGACCTAGACCACGTTAACAATCATCCTCCATCTTCATGGTGGAGCCTCGATACGAAATGCATTGTATTGTTAGGACTACCTACACCCTGGGGGTATATCCTAACCGAGCTATACTCATCGCCGTTGACGCCATGTAACTCCTATGTTCCAAGAAAGAAAAAAGACGTACGGCCCTGACGAAGATTAGGTTGAGAAAAGCTGCAACGCCGCAGAGTCGTGGGAATTACCTCGATCGCTCATAGCGACTTTCTCAATTCGATGTTCTCATATTGATATTAAATTAGATTCGAGATAACTCCGGGCATCCGCCGCTCAATTCCGTCCAGGTGCCAAACCGGGAACGGCGCTGTACCGTTCATCGCGATCCGTCTTGAACAGAAGCTGAACCCAGAACTCTTTGCTGTCCTCGTCGAACCAATGCCAGAATTTACCCTCTCGTCTATCGACCTCGCGAGCCTGCAGCTTGACCGCGACAGTCTCGTATGGTTCTCCAGCAACGATGAGGTATTGGTAGTTGGAATCGGGCTCCTCCACCCTCTGCTCGAAGGCGGTCATGAACCGTACTCGTGGAACTGTCCCGGGGGTGATTTGGGGGAACTGAAACTGGAAAAGCAGTCCATTCTGGCGCGTCATGGGCTCCCGGACCTTGGTGATCCTGTATCCAGGTCGACCAATCTTAATCACGTTCTTCTTGACCTGGACGCCTGCAAGCAGGCCCTGCTGGGTCCCCTCCTTTTCCTTGCCCTCTCGCTGTTCCTTTGCAGCACGGCGCATGAGATTTGTCTGATGCTTCCTGCCTTGTGTGTGCGCCAGGTATGATCCATCGTTCTGATGGACTGTCAAGCAAAGACGGCACTCGAAGCTGCCGACATGGTTCTTGAAGAAGTAGGGGTCCTTGTCGAGGTCGATGGTCTCGAGCGCAAGCTTTCGCAGACGCTCTCGGCGGTCAGCATTGGTCGCAGACGAACTGGCCACGCCTCCGCCGCCGAATTTAGATCCTGCACGATTCTACACATGTTAGCAGCTGCGGGTGAGTTGTGCGGAAGACGTAATTGCAAACTGACCTGATAGTCCATAGTTGAAGGCCTGTGGGAAAGGGTTGGGGTGGTTGAGAAAGGCGGTGCAGTCTTTTGTCGCGTCTGGCGCGTGAGTGAGGTGAGGTCAACGAGCTTGAAAAGTTGCTGGTTGAATTCAGGCACTAGCTTATGGTCACGTGAACACAACCTTACCTGGCAGGCAACACTACGAAACTTAGAACCTTCAATCCCCCTATGTTTATTTCTTGACTTGATTCATAAATTTGCACTGTTTGCCCCGTGTAACATTTGCGTGTCTTAAAATCGGCACTGTTCCTGCCTCCAATACAAGGTCGCATACATGGCGATTGATATACATATCGGCAAGCGTCTCTCTTTCGATGGACAACTATGCACCGTGCGGTACCGCGGTGAGGTGAAGGGAACCAAAGGAGAGTGGTTGGGCGTTGAGTGGGACGACCCAACCCGCGGCAAGCACTCAGGTGAAAACGGTGGCGTGAAGTACTTCGAGTGTAAGATCCAACATTCGACATCACGACTTCAGCTATGTATGATATGAAGAAAAGGCTGACGTCCCAGGCGCGAGTAAATGTCCAACTGCAGGGTCTTTTGTCCGTCTAACACGCAAACCTGACCCACCCCGGTCATTCGTGGCAGCTCTAAAGACAAAGTATGCCTCAGATCCCTTCGAGGATCCCGATACACAGATTATCTACGAAAGTCAGACAAAGAAGAGAGAGACCATTCGAATCAGCGGGAAAGAGGTGGAAGAAGTAGGTTTTGACAAGATTCGGAAGCAGCTCGCGGATCTGAACGAGTTGAAGATTGTGATTCTCGATGGGTTGCGCATCTCAAGACCAATCGCAACTTTAAGGGCCAGAAAGAATGGCATGGATCAAAATGCATGGCCTGCAGACCTTACGGACATCAAAGATGCTTGCCCGAAAGCAATTGAGCTCGATCTCAGTCGGAATCTCTTCGAAGAGTGGAGAGAGGTCGCCTCCATCTGTGAGCAGTTGGACAAGCTGAGAAGTCTGAGAGCCGAGTAACTCGCTCCCTTTTTATGTAGGCGTTGCGTTGAGTGCGCATCGAAGGCTGATATTGTCTTACAGTGGTAACCGTTTCCGAGACACAACAGTGACCGCTTCTGAGAGAGCAAGGTGCCAGAAAGCATTCGCGAACATCAAAACCCTTAGGCTAGAAGAAACACTTTTGTCATGGGAAGAAGTATGACTTTCCAAACGAGCCATTTCTACTATCGCTCACGCGTCTCAGATGGCAAACATTACGAACCTCTTCCCCACCCTCACAAGCTTTGTCGTTGCCAGCAACGCCTACACCACCCTTACACCACACCCCGTCATCTCCACCATAACCGACCTCAACTTTGAAGACAACGCCTTCACTTCCCTCTCATCCCTCTCTCCCCTCACCAACCTCCCCTCCCTCCGCCGTCTCGTCCTAAAATCCAACAAAATCTCCTCGATCAACAGCCAGGGCGCCCCCGTCCCCATCTTTCCTGCCACTGTGACTGAAGTCGATCTCTCCTGGAATGACTTTACAACCTGGACCTTTATCGATCACCTCGCACGTGTCTTCCCTGGCCTGACCGCGCTCCGCATCTCGCACAATCCACTATACCAATCTCTCCAGGCAGCCGACGGACGTACTCTGACTGCGGAGGACGGCTATATGCTCACTATTGCTCGTCTCGGCAACCTCACATCACTGAACTATAGCCCGATCTTACCGAAAGAGAGGCTGAATGCTGAGTCGTACTACCTCTCACTTATAGGCCGAGAGCTCACGTTTGCGCCTCCGCACCTGGAGAAGCACATCTTGGCTTCGCATCCACGGTATGAGTATCTGTGCTCTGAGTATGGCGAGCCAGTCATCAATCGTTCTAAGAATGCGGTGAATCCGAACTCGCTTGCTGCGCGACTGGTCCGGTTCACGTTCTACCTGAGCGAGAGCGCGAAGAATGTGCTGGCTCAGATGCAGACCGGGGAGAGGGAAGAGAAGTTCGAGGCCGAGATCCCGATGAGTTTTACATCGTATAGTTTGTTGGGTGTTGTGGGGAAGAGGTTTGGGATTAAGCCAATGAAGTGTAGACTGGTGTATGAGACGGGGGATTGGATGCCGGCCCCGAGGAGTGATGATGCGGTGGAAGAGGATTGGGAGTCTAAGGACAGTGATGAGGAGGATGGAGAGGACAAAATAAGAGGGGAGAGGGTTATGAGAGAAGTTGAGATTGTTCCGGGGACAAGAGCTGTGGGAACTTGGATCGATGGTATGGAGGCTGTGGTTAGAGTTGAAGTGAAATAGTCTTTGGAACTATCAGTCAATTGGCATGCTACGCTCGAGCATATTATTTTCAAGCTCTAGGCTTGATTCGCCATTCCTAAATTATCTTTCCCTCATACATCATTCAACATCAGAATCACAACGTATATGATCCAGAACGAAAAATCAGAATGGAATCGAATTGATAAGATAGAGTTCTTCGTAAACCCTCCGAGGAGGTATCATTAACTCCTCCTTGTCATCATCCTGGAGACATCCAACTCCAACTCCAGTGCCATGCAAACCAAGAACCCGAGGACGCAGCCAACCCCTTTTATATACCAATAACCTCATATACAAGAACAAGCATCCCTGTGTCCCCGAGCTCACCGCAGCATCTGGGCGGCAATTCCCACTGCGACACCGGCCCCAACCGCATACACATCACCACACCTCCTCCCTGCTGCTCCCGTGGCCCCGTTACCAAACCTATTACAAGCCTCCACCTGCAGTCCATAACACGCCTGGGAGCTCAAACTTTGGCAAATAGCCACGGCGCTCGCAGTCCCCATACTGGCTATGGCGGTAATTGTGGCACCCCCATTTGGAGCCGAAATTGTGACCCCAGCGCGCCCATTCGCTAGATCCGCAGTGCAGCTCGCAGCATCCGTCTGGCAGCTCGTATAAGCTGAAGAGCAGGCGGCTGCGTTGGTGTAAGTAGTCGGAATGAACGCGAAAGGGTAGAAGCTGTTGGGTACCGTTGAGCGCACGTAAGACGCGCTGCTGGTGACTTGCACGAAGGTGCCTGTGCTGATGGCTGTCGCTGTCGGTACGATGATGATCGGTCCTGTGGTGGTCGCAGCGAGAGAGGTGGCGCCCCCGACGCCGATTGTTCCCGTGCACGCGTTGTTCAGCGGACAGCAGGCGACGTGCCCGACGGCGTCGGCGGAGCACACTTGGTTGGTTTTACAGCAGAGACCCGGAGCGCCGAGGTTCAAACACGCGGCGTATCCTGTTGCGCATCCCGTCTGTCTTTTCACAAGCTCTAGGCCCCCCTCTTCCGCAATTGTGTCGTTGTTCGTCGCCGGCGAGCTCTCTTGCAACGGCTCGAAGAATTCGGAGAAGAGGTCCGGGGCCGCGAGTGCAACGGCGAAGAGGAAAAGTAACGCTGCGAAAATGTTTTGCATGTTCGGTTGTGCCAATTGGTGCTGCAGAGGAATGGAGAGAGGAATGCGCCTGTCGGCGAGCTGAAATGTTGGGATGCAGTGCTCGGCTGTGGGGATTTGGACCAGTGGTGGGCTGTCTGTAAACAGATGTCAATTTTGGGACCAGCCCTACATTTCGGGATGGTGGAGGTGTGAGACCTACAATGACCGGGAGAGATAGAGTAGATAGTGGATAGTGGATAATGGATTGCGTGGCCGCGTGTCGTAGACGTCAGTAATGGTTCACGGTGGTGGGAAGGTTTGAGCCGTTGTTAGTTCGCCGCTGGGTGTGTTGGCATCGCAACCACTTCGGGGGTCTATGCATATGCGCTAATCCATTCACCTTCGCCTTCTGATTGGCCGATCTTCTTCCTCGCTACTGATCATGATCTTCAACTCTCCACTTTGACGAGGCTCCCCATGTTTAAAAAATATTCATTTGCCATTTTATCTTACTCGCAAACGTCAGTCCACCTCTTCGTTATAATCAATGAAGTATTTAATCATTTCAGCGAAAAGTGCATATTCAAACGACGGCAAGCAGAAACCTCACAGCGGCGGGAGTCCCTAGTTGTTGTACTCTATATATACTCCTTTCCATAGAGAAAAAGAGAACTGTCGTCTCTAGAAAGCCCTTCAAAAATGAATAAAAGTACTGCCGGAAAATTACTGTCGGAAAATTACAGAGACCCTTTGCAGGACAGTGCTGATCCTGATGCCCGTGGCCTAGATCTGCATGGTCCTTCAGCGACCTCGGGAATTTTTCTCAAACTTAATGACGTACAGTTGAACGCTGTCTTCCGAAATCTAATATAATTATAACCAATCCACACCATCCATATACCTCAACGGGACTCGACCGTATATACAGAACTCTCTACCATCTCTCTCGGAGGTAGACTCATCATCTCGCATCTCGGCTCACAATTTCGCCCCTTTCTTCTCCCTCGGCGGCACCCTCCCCTTCATAGTCTCCTCCAGCTCCTCCACAAAACGATCCGTAAGCACCGACCTTTCACTACCCTTCAGTGTTCCCCACTCCTCCTCGGTCATCTTTTCATGAATCCGCCACCTGCTCATTTCCTTTCCAATCCATGTCGCCAAATGCTCTGCGCTTTCCTCGACCTTCTCCATCGGAATCAAATGCCCCGCACCCTGTACCATGACCTGATCAACACGCCCTTCTGCTCTTCCGCCACTGCCCCCGACGCCAGAGCCCGTGTTCGCCATTTTGTCTTCGATGACTGCGGGGTCCTCAGTGAGGAAAGAGAGCGAGCCGAAGACGTAGAGGACGGAGGGGCGGAGGTGGGGAAGCTGTTGAAACACCATCATGGATTCGCCGCGGTAGAAAGGCGCTTGAGGGAATGGTGTAGGCATTAGATCCGGGTGTGTGCGGCGATTAATCTTCAAATTGGAGAGGGAATATTCGGAGGATGATGGTTCTTTGTCACCGGCCCGGGAGGGATAGTTGGGGCGCAGGAATGTCATAACTTCATGGTGTTTGGTTGTAGTCAGAGTGACTTCTTTTGGCTGAGTTGCCGTAGGGGCGGCTGTAGGTTCAGTTGATACGGCCGCAGGAAGAGGACCAGGAGTGGACGAGGACTCTGGGTGAAGTTTGGTGGGCAGATCCCGCAGTCCGTATTTGACCCAACGGTCGAAAACTCTAGGATCCCAGGCCTGATAGAACTTGCTTTTCATCATGGCTTTGGCAGCTTCCTCGCGGGACGGCCACTTATCTCGACGGTTGGCGGATGCGAATGCAGGGGAGAAATTGCCGTTCAAAGAGACCACCCGTTGCACCACGGGATCGATAAGGATCAGTGTTTCCATGAGTCGGGGGTGAAGTAAAGCGAGGTAGGCAAGTTGAGCGCCGCCCATGCTATGGCCCACTCCAACAATGGGACGAGGCATTTCTTTTCGAAAGGTGTTGACCATATGGAGCAGGTCTCGACTATGATCAAGCCATGCCGCTGTGAAAACTTAGGTACTTTCTAGAAATATGGGATCATGGAAATTCTTACGGTCGTTTCCAAGTTTGTCTTCGTTCAGAACGCCACTGTATCCTTGATGGACAACGTCTGCAATCCAAATGCCTCGAATGCCAAACCCATTTTGCTTCGCCCTGTGCAACAGCTCATCCCATAATGGCTCGTAGAGCTCCTGTATGAAAGTCAGGCAGACATTCTAGATAGACACGAAGACTAAAGAATGGATAGTGAAGAATAACGACAGAGAGGACATGAAATCAACAACATAGAATCTGTGGGGCATCGTGTCCTTTGATGTGGGGCACAAATCGAAGTGACCCGAGAGGAACAAGAAAGAAGATAGCAGATTAGACTCAGGGTAGGTTTACTATTGAGAGTTAAGGTACCTTTGGAAAAGCGTTTGCATGCGCCGCTATGATTGTAATGTCTCCAGGCTTTGCATGAAGATTCTCGAGTGGTGTGTACTGTTTAATAGAAAGATGGAGCACTTCATCCTGGTGTGTGGAAGTTGTCCTCGGAAATGTGCGAATGTGTGAGGCTTCCAAGACATGCTCATTGATCTTGAAGAACTCCGAAGACATCGGAAAGGGATTGGAAGCGTACTGGTGGAGAGTTTTAGTTCTAAACCAATACAGCGACGAAAAGAACAAGGCGCAACGGTAATGAAGCACGTCTATATAAACCAGATCGATTTATGTGCAAGGACGACGAGTTCTATTACAATAAGAAGATAGCCAGAGTAAACGAAGAATGATGCATGAGGAGGACTGCAGGGCGTTGCGATGAATTACCGCGTGTTACGGCACGGGCCGAGGTTAAGTTCACTCATTGAATTGCGTTCGTGTCGGTAGATTTACGTCCACATCCTTGAGCCTTGCATCAAGCCGCATTTTCAAGGAAGACTCTTACGGAAGCTACAGAAGAAAGAAAGGGAATAAGCTGGAGTAGTTGATTATGGAAGCATTCGTCCCCATTTGGACAGTGGCGGTGGGGCCGGTCACGTGGACCGCGATTCGGGGAAGCCGCGCCTGTGCGCGACAGTTCTTAGACACGCGCCTGGCGCTTCAATACAAACCTACAACCTCTTCCTAAGCTTCCACACAACCCTCCGCACCGCCATGGAGGATACGAAAATGCTGGAAGCCTCCCAGGCAACATTCGGCGACCTGACTTTTACAATCATTCCCAATTCCCTCACAGAGGAGCGCCAGCAACAGGTGCTTCAACGCGTCTCTACCACCAAAAATATGCTTGCTAACGTGCTGCGCAGTTGGCTAACGATATTGTCGCGAATGGTGGTACCCTTTTGCCCTTTGATGCTTCTCTCGGTCGTATTGAGAAGCTCAACGAAATTACGCACATCGTCTCTGTTACCTCCGATTTTCCCGACTATTACGGCGCGCTGGACCTCTTTATACACGTAGTGAAGCCAGGGTGGGTAGCTGAGTGTCTGAAAATTGGCAAACTCAAGAACACGCGCACGTACAGCCCGGACCCAGCCCTATTCATGAACGATGTTGTTATCTGTTGTGGAGACATACCCGAGGGCGACAAAGAGGCCATTGCGGGCGGCGTGATGGCCACGGGAGGACAATATATAGCTGCCTTGTCAAAAACGGTCACACATCTTGTTGCTCTAAGTATGGATGACCCGAGGTGCCAGCTTGCTGTTAACAAACGGCTGCATTGCCTTATTGTTCTGCCTCATTGGTAAGCTTCACAGTGCTCTTAGATTCTACTTGCAACTAATCCACCATCTAGGTTTGATGACTGCCTTCAAGTGGGGCGGAGGATATCCGAACGCCCATATACCCTCCCAAACCCGGAAATCCTCAATGTGACGGCGGGCGCCATTCCTCCAACCCGAACCAGCCCGTCCATCCGCGATGCCACAAATCCAGACCCGGCCAACGATGGCTTCCCGCCTACCCCTCCCGCTCATCAAGAACCCGCTCGGTCGATAAAAGCGTTCGACCAGAAGAAGGTGAAACTCGGAGAAGACTTACAATTGAGCGACAATTTAAAGGGTGTCATCACCGGGTTAATATCTGCCAGTGGAGGCCAAGTGACAACCGACTTGGATGAAGCAGACATTTACGTTTGTAACTACCGGGACGGCGAGGACTATGTCAAAGCCTCACAAGCAGAGAAGCAGGTTGGCAATCTGAGCTGGCTATATTACTTGATCACCCATGACGTCTGGACGAATCCGATGCGTCGCATGATGCACTACCCGAGGCCCCGCAACGGCGTACCGGGTTTCAAGGGCTACAAGATCAGTATTTCCAGCTACACTGGCGAAGCTCGTGTTTATCTCGAGAATCTCGTGAAAGCTTCCGGGGCAGAGTTCACAAAGACGTTCAAGCAAGACAACACACATCTCATTACAGCCCACAAGCAGAGTGAGAAATGCGAAGCAGCTGGCGAGTGGGGCGTGCATGTCGTTAACCACATGTGGCTTGAGGATAGCTACGCAAAATGCAAAGAACAGACGCTCACGGATTCCAAGTACACCTACTTCCCTTCACGGACAAACTTGGGGGAAATTCTAGGCCAGACCGAGATCGATCGCAGCGCAGTAGAAAAGATGTTCTTTCCCAAGAGCCGAAAACCAAAGTCATCCAAGGCAGCGGTTCAGCAAGACGGTGTGCCTGGATCAAGTTTGTCCAAAGCGAGAATCCCTAGCGATCCGGTCGCGCATAGCTCCCCCTTAGCGGAGAAGAATAAGCGTACGAAAACTACCGGAGACATTGCGACACCAGTGGCCAAACGCCGGATTGATGATAAGGAGAATGAGACACCGATAGCACCTGGTAGCCGCGGAGCCAAGGACCGAGCATTATCAAAGCTGCATGAATCGGCGAATGATATCGCGAAGTTTGAGAAAGAGATGAAACGCAAAGGAGGTGTGATCCACGGTGGTCGGCGAGACAAGGAGGCTGAGGTTGAGGACAAGTCGAAGAAGAACAAAAGCCGAGATTCTACAGCAAGCAAACGTTCGATTGACGAGGTGGACGCTGAGGAAGAGGTTTCTGATGATGACGAACTCACCGAGGCGCCTGCGAAGAAGAACAAGAAGGCGAGGAAGGACAAACTAACGCCTATCAAGTATCGAATGTTACTGTCAAAGGATGAGCGATGGGTAAACAACACGGAAAAAGAGTCGAAAGACAAGGTATGTTTGGTTGGACATGGCTCAGATGTCAACGGCTAACAATGATATAGAGTCGAATGCGTGAAATCGGACTATTCATTACAGACGATTACAAGAAGGTCGATCTACTCTGCGCACCGAAAGTCGTGCGAACGAAGAAGTTTGTCTCTGCATTAGCTTGTGGGCCCACCATCGTGCACAGTTCATTCCTAGATTACGCTTTGAAGCACAACAAGCTCCCACCGCCGGAGAAGCATCTCCTCACCGATCGAGATTTTATGAAGACCCATGACATAGACCTCGAAGACGCCATCCCGCGTGCAAAGCAAAATCAGAAACGTCTGCTAAAGGACTGGACCATCTACTGCTCCGAGTCCGTCAACGGCGGCTACGAAACCTTCCGTGACATCATTGTTGCGAACGGCGGCCAATGTCAAATGTGGAAAGGCCGTGGCATCAACAATGCAACAGCCTCTAAGCGCAAAATCGACAAGTCCAACGAGGCCTCCCAAAACCAAGAAGAAGACGAGGGCGACGTCCTCTATCTCATCTCCGAGGCGAGCAAAAAGGAGTTCCCCAACTGGGCGAAATTCAGAGAGCTTGCGAAAAAGCATGACATGGTTCCGAGGATTGTCACGACGGAGTGGTTGCTGTATGTCGCAATGGCGCAGAAGATTCACTGGAATGAGGAGTGGGAACTGAGCGAGGAGGTTGTTAATAAGGCGGCAAAATAGTGAGATGATTGAGCTGATGACGGAGTTATGGGATTGGGCCTTCAGGTGCAAGTAGTGAACAGCGTTTTGGCAACATATTTGGTAGGAGTTAACTTCACGGTTTGCAGGTTTGAGTAGCGTTGACCATTTCTTCATTCATATGAGGTATTTGGTCAAATAGCTGCATACTGCTTCTATTTTGGAAGTGGTTGTGATGAACAATAGATTCGAAGGGTGATATCCTGTAAGGAGTTAGTGGTCGAGCTCAGCCAAAATGCTCTGTTCTCCAAAATTTGACATACCATCTATTATGGATGAATCTCATGTGTCGTGCTGTGTCTCTCGACACTAGCCTCGAACCATTTCCATCATTGATCTCTTCTTCCCTCGGGCCTGGAAGTCATAGCCTCATTGCGCCCTATGCACTCAATTATGGCAAACCCTATTCCACACCATTCTTCTAGAAGAACTTGACCCCTTCCCCCCCCTCGCCCCCAAAGACCTGCGCCCTCCCCCTCTTGACACAAACCCCTACACATCTCCTCAGTAGCTCGGCATCCATACCCCAAAACTCCTCGCGCCTGGTCGCATCGCTCTCGGCAATCTCATACAGCGTCACCACGCTCCCCTTCTGCGCCGTCCGATCAACCCACTCCTCTAGAACCTGCGCCCACTCCTCCGGCCGCCGCCAGTATATCCACGCCTTGCCATCGCCCTCCTCGACCTCCCCCTTTACCTTTTTTGAAGACGAGGGGGGGTTCGCGGAAGGGATCCACTCCGCGCGCGCCCCGCCCTCAGGCGTGCTCATCCAGTGTACGATGGTCCGGGCATCTCTGAGACTCAACCCGCGCCCGAGGGCTTTGTTGAGGAATAGAGGCGTGGAGAGCGCGTCGACGAGGGTCAGGGAGAAGATGCGGTGCGCGCGGCAGTAGGATTGGATTAGCGTCGACCAGGATTGCAGTTGTGAGGCGCGGGTTGCGAGGACGGGTTGGAGCGTGAAGAAGGGAGGGAAGGTGTAATGCGGGGGGAAGACGAAGGTGGGTTTTTCGCTGGTGGTGGTGGATGTGGATGTTGGGTTGGATGTGGAGGAGGGGTTGATGAGCGTGGACGCGGAGGCGATAGAGGGCGTGGACATGGCGGTCGTGATGGTCGTGATGTGCGATTGGTTGGAGATTCGGTGTTGGGGTGAACAGCGAGTCTTTGGACTGGTGTTAAAAAGGAAGGCAGAAGGATTCCTGGTGGTAAGGAAGTTGGGAGTTGGAGCTTTGGCGGGGAGCTTGTGTGTTGTGGCGGGGCACGTCACTCAGCCCTATGAACTGGCGTTCCACATGATGCTGTAGTTTATTTCACCTACTTACAGGAGACTCATAATCGAATGGCCAGGGTATCAAGAATCGGTTTAATGTACTAAAAATGAGCTGTCGATAACATCAGTCAACAGGCAAACCAGGGCAAAATCTATAGGAATGACATGAATTCAACGCTCAACAATATCATAAATATGAAAGACATGTTTTCAATTTAATATGCTATGCAGTATATCTAAAGGCTTCCTTTATCGTAGTCTGACCAGCATGCTCTCTATATTTTCTAAATACGCCCTCACAGACTCTGCACACCTCGCCGCCATCGCCCCGTCGATAACACGATGATCCGCGCTCCAGCTGAACACACACTCCTCCTTTCTAACAATCTCCCCATTTTCCCCAAATGCTGGGACAGCTCTCGCTCTTCCTATCCCCAGGATAGCGACTTGAGGGCTGACTATGACAGGAGCGACTGCCGTGCCCCCAATACTGCCAATGTTGCTGAGCGTGATCGTTGCGCCGGATAGGTCGGCGTTGCTTAACTTTCCAGCGCGAGCGAGGTTCCCGAGACGAGAGACCTCAGCGGCAAGGGACTCGATGGAGTGCGATTGTACGTTTCGGACTACAGGAACAAGAAGACCGGACGGTGAATCGATTGCGATGCCGATGTTGTGTTGCCCTTTGACGAGCATTTGCGGTTTATTGGGGTTCGTAGTTGTGTCTAGATGTGCGTTTAGCAGTGGGTACTGCTGCAGGGCTAGTGATAAGGCCTTGACAACGAATGGGAGGGTCGTGAGCCGCTGTGATTTCTCTTTGTGTGCGTTGAACTTCTTCCGTAATGCATTCAGGGCAGAGAAGTCAACGGTGTCGGTGTAGAGGAAGTGCGGTATTGACAACGAGCGCGTCATTTGCTTGTACATGGCGGATTGTATGTTCGTTAGTGGTCGGATATGATCCTCCACTTGCTGTATGGGAGTTGGTACTGGAACCTTGGTTGATGATGGTCCCGTTGTAATTGCACTCTCTTTGGATGAGTCCAAGTGACTCTGTACATCTTCCTTCAGTACGCGCCCATCTTTGCCCGTGCCTTCTATATCTTCAATCTTCAGATTGAACTCCTTAACCATGTGCCGGACAGCGGGTGTAGCCAAAGATGCATGCTTTCCAAGCCGCTGTTGTGGCTTTGGTTCTTCCTTTGCTTGCTCGAGAGGCAGTGTTTGGGAGGGTACATATCCCGGTTCGTCATCAACGACAGCGTTCGTGTCATGTCTGCCAACCTCCAGTCCCTCTTCTGCCCGTGGAGTTTGTTTTGGAGCTTCCTTCTCAGTTTCTTTAGCGGATCCGCCGTTCAGTAAGGCTTCGTCGGCAGGGGAGATCTCGCTTTGTATGTCGATGTCTACTAGAGGCTATAGATGTCAGCCAATGGCACTGCTTGAAAAGTGGGTAAGTTTCTTACCTTCCCAACCTTGGCCATGTCATCCGGGTCATAGTAAAGCTTCTTGATGACACCGTCGAACCGTGACGTGATCTAGAACGACTCAGAATAGCTCTCCCTCCTGGAATGCTGTCTACATACCTCCACGGATGCCTTATCTGACTGGACTTCGCAAATTGGATCGAATTGCTCAACGCGTGCACCTGGTTTGACGAACCATTGAATGACTTGGCATTCCGTGATGCCTGCGAACGTTGGCCTCAAATTCATACGGCTCCAATTGCAGACTCACCTTCTCCAATATCCGCCAGAAGATACGGCTTTACCACCATACGCCGGGGAGAACTGTGAAACTGCCTGCGAGCATGCTGCGTCGGTAGCGACGCGCTCTTCAACTGGCGGAAAGCTGGAATTGCGGCTTTGTTCGGGGCGGCGTAGCGGCACAGAAACCGGCCAACTTCTCGAGGCACAAGACTCTTCATGGTGGATACAAAGGGATTGAAACCCGGGGCATTGTTGAGTCTCGAAGAACTACGGTAGGTAAACCCCGAGGTGTTTGGAGATCGTGTATGAAAACAAAGCCGATGACAGCCGCGAAAGCGGCGAAAGAATGATGACAGAATCCCGGGGGAGTGCGAGCTAGCCGGGAGCTGCGTAGCGGCTTGGCCTTCCACACAGATGGAAGGAGCAAACATTGGCCGCTGGCAACCCACCACCAGTATACTGGGGATGGCATTTGCTTTGCCATATTCGGAGAAGAGCGCTGTGGGTTTGTTGCCGCAAGGAGCGAATGGCGCTTTTTTGAAAAGTACGGACAATCTAAGAGCAAACCAGTGACTATCTCATGTGGATCATTGGCTAATACCGATCAGATCACTACTCATGATCTCCCTCCGGCTGCCTGGGACTACTCTGTTTAGACGTCACATCAAGAACGGCATCACCATTTTACATTCTGGAACACCTAGACACCATGTTGAAATTTGGGGTCATTATTAATCTCGAGAACCAAAACCTTAAAAATAACTCCGCGCTTCCCTTGGCCCAACAAAAGCAAAACCGATTACCCGGCCGAAGGGTATATTACATACGTTGCGCCATTTTCAGATCCTATCCAAATGCCCGGTGAGGACGCCCTAAGTGCTGAACGCTAAGAAGAAATCCAGGAGGTCACATAGCTGGGGAATTCCATCGACTGGAGCCGAGACCAAGAATGAACCCAGGGCCTGCTGGCTTCTGTGTTCAACTTTGGCCCAACGGCTTGTGCCAGTCGTGTTGCCAATGGTCCATTTGGCAATGTCACGCATCATTCGTCATGATACGGTCAACCGCAATGGTTGCGAGCTGCTCGACCTCCAACGGGGTTCCTTTCACGTCAATGATCTCGACGTCCCTTAGTCTCTCGATCTCGTATTGATCTGGCTCCTCGAGCGCAGCAAGTTGACTGATGACCATTGCGTCCTTCATGTAGTGGCCCTGCCTCGCGCCAACCCGGGCTAATAGTGTCTCTTTGCTCGCGCGGAGATAGACGAAGTGGACTGCGGCATTCGGATCATCGTCATAAAGCCGGGCGGTGCGAATGACGTCTCGGTACTTCTTCTTGAGGGCGCTGCAGGTAACAACGACACCCCTGGCTCCCTTGCTCAGCGCGGCCAGGGCTTGGTCTCGAAGCAGAATTAGCCAATCCCATCGGTCAGCGTCGTCCAATGGAATGTTGGCGGCCATCTTCGCAATGTTTGCCTCGGGGTGGAACTACGAATGCGTCAGAAAGGGCACACGGGATGTGGAGAGCGTTGACTCACGTCATCGCCTTCAATGTAGACGAAGCCATAGCGGTCGGCGAGGAACTTGGCAACAGTGCTCTTTCCGCAGCCTGCCGGCCCGGTAACGATCAGGATGTGGTGGTTGGCTGGAGCACGCATGACAGAAGAGGCATTTGTAGCGGATGGGGTGGTGTGGGAGGGCGAGACGGGAGTTGAAATAGGAGGCGTGGGAGCACTAGCATAGTGCAGAGGGGTTGAGTGTGGTTGTTCGAAAGATTGCAACATGTTGGCGAGGACGGCTGTGGATACAGGAAGAGGGTTGCAATTAGGAATTGAAGTGGTCAGCCGTGGTAGGCAAGCTGTGATGTGGCGGACACAGGTAATAAGTAGGACTCAGGCGGGAGTATTATAGAGCGTTGGGCAGCGCTATGCAACTAAGCTACAAAGGGTGGCTGTAAGCAATAAACGGTAATCCTAATATGCAAACGGGGGCGGCGCTCTCTTTATAACGATGTGGGCGTCTGTGTAAAATGGTCCCACAACAAATGCCGGGACGCATGACGGCAAGGGTGGGATTGGGGACGCAGAGTTCAGAGGGCCAAGACTTGATGTCACGACAAAGGGCAGGCTGCCAATCAGCGGAAACCGCGTAGACATCCGCGCGACGCTGTCGTTGGGGCCTGGCGGGAGCAAGAGCAGCCCGCGAATTGCCCTTCCTGGCGGGGAGGGAGAGTTTGTGGTCGTCGGCATCTGAAGGCTAGGGCCAGGGCTAGGGCTCGGGCTAGGGCTGCCTTGTCGCTGGCGTGGGGTGTGCGACGGTGGCGGATCAGAGGCCCTCACCGCGATTTTGCCTCCCCGCACTCTGCGCGCATCCATGTCAGTGTCAGGTACTGCTGCAAGTGCCAGGGACCAGCCCAACAACCGCTTGCCCTCCTACGTGTCGGAATGGGCAGCCGGCGCGCCGTGTGCTCCTTGGTGCAGCCTGCTTGCAGCATCCAGGAAGCGCTCGCAGCGCGCATTTGCGCTGCGCGACGGTTGAGGGCGCTCGGCGACGTCCAAGTTGCTGTTGGATAATGGCGCGTGGGGGTTGGGCAGGAGAGCGAAAAGGAAAACGTCGTCGGACTTTGTCGTGGAAAGACGGCAACGTCTCGCCTGGAGCCGGCGTCCGGGCACAAGATCACAGAAGGTGGCAGCTAGAGATTTTGCGGCAGGCGAGGTACAAGCCAGCTCTAGACCAAAACGCTGCATCTGCATCTGTCTGCATCTGCATCCGCTCTTGTAACTCCTGCTCGCGTGCACTCGCCAGCTGTGTTGGCTGGCAGCTTCTGCCATGCGGAAGCCCATCTCCGTTTCCGCCTGATGGCCCGCAGGATGAGAACACGGTGAGGCCGGTCTGAGGCGGTCCTGTGACCTCGTAAGACCACGGATGACGTCGATTGATCAATGCGAGGCTGGAGAGTGCCGCTGTCTCTATCCGGCGTCGACAATGCAGAACAGTGAAGAGTGCAGAACACACGATGCAGATGCGCGCAGAGCGCTGTGGTCGTGTAAGAGTGGGAGTTGGTAAGGCTGAGGACCCGTGATGAGGCTCAACTGCATTACCTAAGCGGCGCGCGGAGCTGGAGCTGCCACTGGCTCCTGCCTATTACGGGGTTGAGCATGCGCACGTCAGTCAAGCTTCAACCGCCCCGACACCTCCGCCAGCGGCATCGCACATCACCGCCGTCGCCGCCGCCATGTCCTACTTCTTCTCCACCCCCGTCGACATCGACATCGTGCTCGAAGACCTCGACGACCGCTCCGCCGTCGACGTGAAGCTCGACAAGAACCGCAAGGAGAAGGTGCCGCTCTATCTGGATGGCGAGTCGGTCAAGGGCGCCGTCACCATCAGGCCCAAGGATGGCAAGCGATTGGAGCACACGGGAATCAAGGTGCAGTTCATTGGAACAATTGGTACGTCGCATCCAAACCGCGCCGCGCGAGGTGGCAACAGGAGAGCTTCCCGTGCTAACACAGCCATGACTGCAGAGATGTTCTTCGACCGTGGGAACCATTATGAATTCCTCTCCCTAGGCCAGGAACTGGCCGCCCCCGGCGACCTACAGCACCCCCAAACCTTCGACTTCAACTTCAAGAACGTAGAGAAACAGTACGAGTCTTACAACGGCATCAATGTCAAGCTGCGCTATTTCATTCGCGTCACAGTCTCTCGGCGGATGGCCGACGTAGTGAGGGAGAAAGATCTATGGGTGTACTCATACCGGATACCGCCAGAGACCAACGCCTCCATCAAGATGGATGTCGGTATTGAAGACTGTCTGCACATTGAATTCGAATACTCAAAATCCAAATACCACCTCAAGGATGTCATTGTCGGAAGAATATATTTCTTGTTGGTGCGGTTAAAAATCAAGCATATGGAACTCTCCATCATCCGCAGAGAAACAACAGGGGCAGCACCGAACCAGTATAATGAGAGCGAGACCTTGGTTCGGTTCGAGATTATGGATGGCTCTCCTTCAAGAGGTACCATCCCACATGTTCATGTCCCTTTGCAGCCACTGACAGGGATCTAGGAGAAACAATTCCCATCAGGCTCTTCCTTGGAGGCTTCGACCTAACCCCCACGTTCCGCGAAGTCAACAAGAAGTACTCTACCCGCTACTACCTTAGTTTAGTCCTTATAGACGAAGGTAAGTAATCCCTCCGATACAAGGTACTCCGCACGGAAGCGTTCCAACGTTGCATGTCTCGGATGCTTCCCCGCCTTGCCAATCAGTCGGAAACAAAGCTAATAGCCGCTGTTCTAGATGCGCGGCGGTACTTTAAACAATCCGAAATCGTGCTCTTCCGACAAGCCCCTGAGGGACTAACGCTGGCCCAAGAGCAGAACAAGTTGATGGCTGCCTCGTGAAGCGAGCTGGTGAACTCATGTGCCACGATGCTTTTTGGAGCTTGAAACATGCAGCTGGGATCCTTCCGCAAAGATCGCTAAGCCTTGCGTGCCCTGGGCTTCATTTCCATCATGCCACCCAAAGGCTCGCAGGTCCCAGCTGGGAGGATTTGCGTCATACCTGTAATACGTGAGCGCGCGGAACCGGGACAAATGCCGCCCTTCACTTTATTGGCTTGTAATGTAGAAAGATACCACGTCATTATAGCCTTTTAAATTTTAGTTTGCATATCTCGTGAGCCTTCGGTTCGTTCAGGTTGTCTAGCAACTTCTCCACAGCCACGGAGATTCCAGACGTGGTAATTTTCCCCGACTGCGCCCCAGGTCCACTAATTTTCACGCTTGTTCAACAACCCCAGAGATTCTAGGTTCATCATCATTACTCGCGTGGTGCTGTGGCTTGTTGATTCTTAGCGTGCCTCAAAGAAAACCTGAGAATCCCGTCGCCGAACCCCGTCCACCGTCTCCCGTCGGCTTTTGAACATCGGCTTTTGTTCAGCAAGGAATGCACATTCGTTACAGCCAAGTCGGAAAGTGGGGAACGATGGATGTGGGAAAAACATCTCACGATTTTCCTTATATCCGTGTAGTCAATCAGTGTTGCAGGCTAGACTTGTGATGCCGCGCCTGAGAGATGTCCTGCATATTGTCACGTACGAGCAAATTTCGCAGTAGTTTTTCATCAAATCCGTCATTGGGTGCAATACTTCCTCCTAGGTAAAACATGCCGTGGCAAAGTACATGTTGGTTGTAGAAGAGGATGATCATGAAGGTCAACGGAGTTGTGTTGAATGGAAGTGAAGAGATCGAAAGTCTGAATAGAAAACGCCGTGGCGCCGCCTCCTCGGGCCCTTTTTTTTGGTTCTCGCCTGTCCATGCCAGACATTGGCGGCGTGACCGGCTGTTCGTTGGTAGTTTTCTGTTCGATCTATCAGTATGCATAACGGGAGCTCACTTTTGGTGAAGATTTTTCGAAATGCGTACTTGCAATGGCCTCGCAACTTGCGTTCACAGTCGAAACCACTGTAACACTAGTGAGCTGTCATACTCGTTAAACCCGATTGAAGGAGAACTTTCTTACATCATGCGGGGTCCTTACAATGTCTTCCTTGCTCAAAGTCTATATTGGCCGAAGTGTCCAGGTTGCCCTTTTTCGCGGTCAAGCCGTGTCCACTGTATAGCAAGTCATTGCTACAATACTCGTCGATGGCACGTTCTGCTTCTTCTTTCATAAATCCTGAAACTGCACCTTTGGCGATGCTACATTCTATCTAGTATTCATAGCCAGGCCACAGGATAGACCTAACATGCTCACAGACGGTTTTACAATTCTATAGACATTGACACCGTAGTATGAACTACATATCCTAAACTGATGCGTCTCCAGGGTATTCAACGAGATGGTTCGCAAGATGCGCATCGAACAAGTAATAGGAAGTGGGTCTTTTCGTTCTTTCTCAATTAATTTAGTCGTATTGTTCTGTTTTCATCGGTTATATTGTATTCCTGTCTTTGTACGTCTCTGGGGATCCAGTTTTCTCAATGTTAGCAGTGATTTTGTCTGGATCGGATCACTTTATAATTTAAGCCATTTTCTTGGCAAGGCATTTTCCGCTTCATCCTTCCCTTGTCCTGAAGCCACTCGTTCTAAAAAGGCATTGAGACACAATAGTTGGTCAAAAGGTTCTGAGGTGGGGTGTTGTTTCCATCCACCTTTTTTGCTTGCAGTGAACCGGGTAAATATCAACACCGAGCCCTCCTTAACCCATTGTGAGAGCAGTACTAGCAGGGAACAGAACGAAGGAATGGATCAGAAGTAAACAGGCTTGATTCATCAGAGTCGAGACGAATCCTTGAGGATACTCAGAGGATTCGGAGAAACTATATAAATGATGTGTCACGTGACCCGTAGATACACGGCCCGATAGGCCCGCCGGGAAACAGAAGTATCCCTCACACCCATCCATAGGACTGATAGTCGCAGCAGTTATCTCGGAAGGCTATGCTGACCAGATTCAAGAGAATAACCTGGGATAACCGAGGCACGCTGCTACATACCCAGCGCAGTAGAGCAAAGGGTGGTATCTCAAGCGTTTGCAGCGTAGCGAAAGTCTTTAGTAAACGGATGCCCCTAAGCCAGGATTGGTTGTACATGTCATAATTCGAAATGATGTCCCCCAAGCCTGAGTGCTTATATTGAGACGAGTGATGATGCAACCGACTAACATGAGACTAGAGTCAGTTCGAGGAGGTTTATCCCAGTGCTTTCGGGATCCGAGAGATCGAGTTCCAGGATCTCAAGATTTGGTGTGCGAGAGAAGACATCTCTTAGCAAGAGCATTCCCTTGCCAGTTCTATTAGACAATTATAGTCTCTTGCTTGAGCGGAATGTTTCTCTTGGCGTTCTGTAGAGATGAAATAGAGAAAAAGAGCAGAAATATTTGAAGGTGAAGATGACGCAATACTAGTCGCGTGGAGCGAGCGTTCTCTACAGCATATCGTTCAGGTGGGAAAGCGCCTATGTTTACAGACACAATCATCCTCAACATTGGGGCGAAGCGAGAGGCGAAGAGAGTAGTGGACCAAATATGTGGAAGTAAGTCTCTTCTTCACCAACTTGATTCCCAATGAAAGAAATTTGATTTCTGAACACACTGCAAGAATTGCAGTGATGATGGCACCAAGAGAGTTGGTTGTGAGAGCTTTACCAAACATCTCCCTCGTTTCTGACTATGTATCGCGGGCTGATTTGAAAATATCTGCATCTGTTCCATATAGCTCATGCGGCTACATTTCGAAACAGAAGGCGCAGGCTTCATAGCCGGCAGCCCGAAGATCAAATGAGGGGACCTATCTCTTGTAGTCTGGTTGTTCCCTTAGTACCTTGTATTTTAGCTTCTCTAGGATTGTTTGAAGCATATTATTCTGTGGCTGTACCATGTAATGACAGTGCTAGGATCCTGCTCTGTTGTCCCAGCCTATATCATGGTGATGTTTCGGTAAAGGGCGTTGAGGGTCCTCCGACGGATAAGATTGCAAGTCATTGAAAGATGAGAGGTTTTCGGAGTCATGTACGAGGTGATCTCGTTTATCATCTCCTGAGGTAGGGTGGAAAAAGTTGAAATTATATTGATATTGCAGGAATTAGCAGACCTGAGTGATTTGGGGCTGATGCATTGAAATTGACGCATCGAGGCTGATGAGTCAACTAGATGGAGTGATAAAAATATGTGGAGAAGTTGTTTGCAAGGTTAATCGACGAACAGAAAAAAAAGTATTGATGTATCTCCTCACTTTGTCAAACCCTCTTTTATTTAGCTTATTCCACTTCGCTGCACGATGCAATACCACATTCGACGTAGCACTGAGCACGATAAGGTAGAATAACCTTATCGCCTTCATACAAATGTATCAGCTATCCAAAAATATATGTGAGCCTCTTACGTGAGGGAGTGGAGCAGTCTCTCTATATGTGGCTCATAGACCTGATTCATTGCCACCGAGAAGCGCTAATTTTCTTCTAGGCTCTAATTGAAGATATTTCCGATCAAAACTTCGTTTTGCGGAATCGTTACTTCGCCACTCGAAGAAGGTGATTATCTTCTTAATCCCGGCCGCGGATCCTCAAAACACCATGAAAAGACGAAATTTTGGAATTCAGTCAATGGCCATGATGTTTTAAAAGGCATCTTATGCCTGCGACTTGTTATTCGTAAATAATGGAGGATTGAAAGGACTTGGGTTTTGGCGGGCTGGTGTTGAATAAACTGTCGGCAAGTGGGCCCGGGAATCGTGTTAGTTCCCGTACCCACCCGTATTCCATCCTCCAACGTCATTGCCAACCTCGAACATCAATTCAACTATCGTCGTTATAAATACAATTTATCTGGTGTCAGCTAGGGGCAAAGTCTCCCAAATGTGGTATATTTAGTGATCATGAAAACCTTTTCACATTAGCATGCCGAATGCGGCATCGTCTGCCGAGCCGCGGCCGATTCCGTTGTGTAACGTGACATCAAGTCTCCTGCAACACATCTTGTCAGCACATATTAGTATCACTGTCCTTCTACCCCTCTCGCTTGCAACTATCATCACTAGACACTACTTCTCTGACTATAAGAACAATCTCGAAGGCTAATACCTGAATGGCACTACATCAGCCTACTTCACATTCATCGCTTGACTTGAATTTTCCCCAATCAGAAGAATTAAAAGATCTCAGGCCAATGTCGAGTTCTTCCAGTTTCGGCGACCTGCGTGAATATGCTGGTCGGCCTAATTCTCAAAACATTCCTTCTATATACAATGCACCTGCATCTTCTTCCGACACGGATGTGGAAAGAAGTAATGATGACGTGGACGAGAAGCATCCCGTCGGATTGCGACAACGAATCAAGCACTTCACATGGGCGCAATTCACATGCACGATGAGCACGGGTGGACTGGCGCTTGCTCTCGCCGAGACACCACATAGATTCAACGGTAAGCTAGAGGGATGCTCAGGCATTCAAGTATGGACTAGCCCGCTTATTTGAACTCTACTAATGGTCGCTTAGGACTCTACACAATAGGCGTTATAGTCTTTATTCTAAGCGTTGTACTCTTTCTCCTCTTCAGCACACTCATGGCTATCCGAATGATCATTGAGCCCCAACATTTCTTCAAATCATTCTTCCATCAGCCTGAGGGCTTCTTCTTCGCATCATTGTGGCTTAGCATAGCTGTTATGATTGGCAATATCCAGCAATATGGCATCACCATAGGCGACCACGAAAGGCCGTGGCTCATAACTACAATACGAGTACTATACTGGATGTATGCCGGAGTATCCTTAGTGAACTCTATCCAACAGTATTGGATGTTTATCCAAAGGCTACCTTCGAGACCAGCCGCCATGAGCCCGGCGTGGTTTCTACCAGGCTACTCAGCTATGCTGACTGGAACTGTCGCATCCCTGATAGCCGGATACCAACCCCCAGAACACCGAATGGCCATCATTGTCTCTGGCTGTGCGTACCAAGGGTTCGGCTGGCTCATCTCCTGCGTCTTCATCGCAATGTACATTAAACAGCTCACAGAGAAAGGCCTGCCTAATAAAGACCTTCGACCTGCGATGTTTATTCCCGTCGGGTCGGCCGCCTTCACAATAATAGCTCTGATTGGGCAATCACGCGCTATACCACGAGACTACGGCTACTTCGCCGCGCATCCCTCCGCGGCCGACACTCTCCAGACAGTGGCGCTATTCGTCGGCATCTTCCTTTGGATCTTCTCGTTCTGGCTGTTCAGTATTGCAGTACTAGCTATTCTTTCGGGAATACCAGACATGGGTTTTACGTTGAGTTGGTGGGCCTTTGTATTCCCGAATGTGGGGTTTACGATTGCGACGATTGCGATTGGCAAGGAGTTGGAGTGTGAGGGGATATTATGGGTGGGGAGTGCGATGACGATTTGTTTGACGTTGATATGGCTGTTTTGTGTAGCTGCCTGTGTGAGGGCGATTGTGATGAGGAGAATCATGTGGCCGGGAAGGGACGAGGACAAAGATATGTAAGAAGAGCAGTGATTAGAGTATAGATATAGACGGGGCCTCAACATAGAGTGTATTCTAGTAGCTAATATTTATTCTACCTTCACCTCCAATTGCCCCCACAAAGGAGAAACAGGAGAGTTTGCAAACTTCCTTGTCCCATGAAACCCTAGAATCTAGACTAGTGTTGTTTTGCTAGACCATAGATCTCGCGTGCTGCTTGTTACTTGCTTTTACAGGTACATGCTGCAATATTCAACCTATCTTGATCGATGCCAAGGTAGAACAGTCCTTCAATCCCAGACTGCATCACACACCAGAGGCGTCCTATCAGCCTCAACCCCAGCGTCCTGGGCAACGGATCTCCGGCATGCCGCTTACAACCAACTCTTTGCTTTTTCGCTCCGATTGATAAAGGACGTGTGTAAAAGCTGGCGGCATCAGCGGTGAACAGCCATGAACCCGGCAGTTTGGTACTGCACGTGGTTACATTTACCTTGGCACTAAGCAACCCCGCTTCAGCCCGGCTAAAGCCAAGTAGCGCGGGTTGTAGCTCGAGAACGGAACGGGACGGGCCAAGAAACGCCCTCGGAGAGAACTGCCCCGTCGAACCTGTAGAATCATTCACCACGGTTCTTATCATGAGGTGAGCAGTCTGCCATCCATACATCCTGTAGAATCACGAGCTCTGGTCGCTTTCTCGGCTCCTCATTCATCTAATCCACCCCAATACCCAGAACAGTGACTCATTGAAGGAGGACAACCAGAGATATCGCTTCAACAATCAGACCGACAGAAGCTCTCTGACTGTGTGCCATTAAGCTTCGTGAACATGTGCCCGAGAGAGGCGGCCAACGACGGTCTTCGGTAACTAGCTCAAGTCCCGGGCACGAATCCAGTCTCGCGGTACTGCTAGCTTTTCCCTTTTCGTCTCCCCACACATGGGCTTCTGATGTCTCGAACTACTCCCTGGTCTCTTGGCAGAGAAACCTTCTCATGCTAACGGTTCAAATTACTTTTCCCCGGTTTGTTGTGATGTGACAGGTTGGTTTCCCTCTCGTATGCAGTCTTGGATGCTGCTCTTGCTTTGCCACTTCTTGGGCCCTCCTTAGCTCGTCTTGACTGCCGTTGGCGTGGGGAAGCGAGCTTCGGCAGAGCAGCTACATGCACGCGAGGTAGAGGAAGGCACGATCAGTGTGCAAGCATAGGAATGGAGAAGAGCTGTCCAATGCTCTGGGATATATAGTACAGCAGGGCCTGGGGAGTGCATACCCCGCTCCTTCCTCACTTGGTTCCCATTGCACAGGAAGCAGACCGCTGTCAAACCTTGCTGCTTTCAATCTCCAGTCCGTTTGAGCCTCTTCGTTGTTTCAATTAAACTGTGGTCATAGCTATCACCATGCTCAACCAACTCCTCTTCACCATTGCGGCCCTCCAAGCTCGTGCCAGTGCGCAGAGCTGCCCCTCCCTCACTGCTACTTACCCAGCTCCGTCGGTAGCGGCAGGTTATGAAGCTCGTCTCATTGCCCAGGGCCTGCAGAAGCCGAGAGGCATCGTCTTCGACAACAAGAATAATCTCCTTGTGATAGAGAGGGGTGTGGGTATCACCTCCTTCCAAGTTGAGAGCTCCGACTCTTGTGTTAGTTTGAAGAACAAGAAGACCGTTGTTGGCGATGGAACAGTCAGTTCACTCATTCGGGTCAGATATGGAGTGATACTTACATACTTCAACAGCTCAACCATGGCATCGAGCTTTCGGATGACAGCAAGAATCTCTATGCATCGAGCCTCGAGTCTGTCCTCAAATACGCCTACGACCCGAACGCCCAGTCCGTCAGCGGCCCTGCCGACATCATCGTCAACCAGCTCACTACCCAGGGCACTGTGACCCGGACGCTCCTCCTCGCGCGCAAAGCCGGCAACAAGCTCCTTGTCTCCCGAGGTGGCGACGAGAACATCGACCTCAGCACTGTCGACATAAACGGCGGGGAATCACAAATCCGCATCTTCGATCCGACCAAGAAAAATGTCGCATACACTCAAGGAACAACCCTAGGCTGGGGTCTTCGCAACGCCGTGGGTGTAGCCGAGAATCCCCTTGATGGCGGGATTTGGAGTGCGGAAAATAACGCCGATAACATCGAGCGGGACGGTTTCGAAATCCACGAGAACAATCCTGCTGAGGAGCTGAACTACCACGGCAAGCTAAGCGATACCAACAACCCTATGTTCAATAAGAACTATGGATATCCTCTCTGCTACGGAGCCTGGAATGTGTCCGACATCCCTTCAGCAGGTACCTTGCAAGTCGGCCAGCAATTTGCGATTACTGGTGAGAATTCTACGAACCAGGATGCTTTCTGCAAGAGCGATCGTCAGGCTCCTCGATTGGTCTTCCAGCCGCATACTTCTCCTCTTGATATCAAGTTCGACGGCAAGGGCCAGAACCTCTACATCTCTCTACACGGAAGCTGGTAACCATGCACTTTTTCCCTTATGGAGTGCTCATTACTAACATCCCCCAAGGAATAAGCAAGACCCTGTCGGATACTCTGTTTCTGTTATCAAGTTCGGGTCAGACGGCCAACCCGTGGAAGCCTCAACGAGCACCAACGCACTCACCCCGATCCTCTCCAACAGCAACACCACTGGGTGCCCTGGCTTTTGCTTCCGCCCTGCTGGTCTCGCTTGGGATAGGAGCGGACGGCTTTACATGACCAGTGATAGCACCGGTGAGATTTACGTCATCACGAAGTCTGGCGGCAAGGTTTTGGACGAGTCAAGACCAGCCGCGAGCGGAGCTTCGGCTTTATCCAACTACAGCGCTGCTGGCTTGCTCGTGACGGCTGTTGCTTCAGTATTTGCGTACTTCTTGTAATGAGAAATAAGGGTTTATGTATATTAGACGTGGAGTCGGGGAGTAGAAATACCTAGGTAAATGTACAAATGGGAGTTTGAAAGGAGGCAACGTTCGCTTCATCATGTAATGAACACTTTACGTACCTCAATAAATAGTAATGCGATATTCACTTGACCCACGCATCTCTGTGCACCCATGTCTTCTTTCCCTTCTCCTCCTTTTTTGCTGCCTTTTTGCGCTTCTCTTCAACATCCATGCCTTTGGCTACGGCCACAGCCACATAACATCTAGATCGAGACTCATCGCCCTCCCTCCCACCTCCCTACCTCCCCTTGAGCTTTCCTGTTATGGCTACAACCCACAAATTACTCCCCCTTCCTTCCTTTGAACCCATCCACCTTCCCAATCCCAGCAACCACACACGCCATACCCGCGAGTAGCTTATCACCACTGAGTAGTGCTTAGTACATCGACTAATTTCCACCCTTTGCTGAGCCTGGACCACGCGATTCTGGCCCGCGATGTTGATTTGAAGGTAAAGGGGGTGGGTGCGTATGCGCTGATGTGTGAGCTAACGGGGAAGTGCGTGTGCACACCGGTGAGGGATGGAGGGAGATAATGGTGGTAGTAGTTGAGGCATCCAAATTCAGGGATAGGGCGAGATTGATGCGTGGAGAAAGCAGGTAGATGGGTTGATGTAGTACACATGCCCCGTGTGGTAGCATACCGAGGCGGCATAGTTCTGCCTGAGGGGAGGAGAGCATGAGAAGGAGGAGGAGGTACTTGTCGGAGTGATATATCAGGTACTCAATGACGGCAAGGGTTTGGTAGGCCGTTCGGGTTTCGGCGGGTGGATGTGGTTGAGGCTGAGTTAGAGCGAACCCAGAGGGCGATAGAGAGAAATGAATCCGTTCCGTAGGATGACAAGGTTCGGTTATAATAGTGTTAAAGGTTCAAGTCTCGCGAGCAGAGGTAACAGTGTTGTTGGGTACTGTTTGTCTCCATGGTCGTCCATTCTGCAGACATCCGTTTCTGAGTCAATGAGTTCCTATAGTAGGAGTAGCACAGCACACTACCTAGGTAGAGAGAAAGGGAGAAGCTAGATAGTGTAATCAGGTGGTGTAATTAAGGGTATGTCTAGGAGAAGCGGCATGAACATACAAAGTGCATTGGTACCTTGACCGAAAATACCCAAGTAAGCCCCGCTTGATACTTTCCAACGCAACGAACCACCCGCCATCCACGAAATAATCGCAATGGAAGTAGAGAGTACTTGTTTCAGATCCCAAATGCCCTCCCTAATGTTGTCTACAATCTTGTAGTTGTTCATAAATATGAGCTCCCCAGATTCTCAATTGTTTAGCCACGTTGAGAACATTTGCTGTCCAAGAAAGCACTGGACCACCCACCTTCCATAAGATAACGATAATGTAAATAAAGTCTTTCGTTCAGAACCAGAAGTCCTCCCCAGTAGCGTCCACGTTGAAGTTGTTCGCAGAAATAAGCAACTAGATTCGCAATTAATCGGCCACGTTGGAAGCCGCCACTTTCGATGGAAAGACGGTAATGAAAGTAGAGTCACTTGGCACTCGTTCAGTGCTCGTTCGGTGATCGCTTGCGTGCATTCGATTTGGAAAAAGAAAATTCTGTAAGTTTGGTGAAGGCGATCAGCGAAATTTAAATAGAAGAAGAAGGTGTAGGGAAAGGGATACTTACCTCGAATGACCAGCCACCTACGAATCCTCTTAGAGACACCATCCCCTTCACGAATGCCAACTTTTGAGCGCAGAACTATCCCCCATCTGGGAAGCTATTTTACAACCAAAAAAACGCCTCTATGCAGAGATGTCACCCACGCCGTGCAAAAAAGCCCGCAATCTTTTCCGTGTAAATCGCCAATCAAACCCAGCCAATCGCCCATATAATAAAAAAAGTCGGCAACGCCATACTTAATCGATGTTGAACGTACGTGCAATGTTTTTCAATATCGAATCACATGACAGTATAGCGGCCGGGCAGCGCCGCACGTGTCGATGACGTATCGTCGGCCGCCATGATAGTTGCTTCCCTAAGAAGACGCGTGAGTTCGAGTATTGCCGAGGTGACAACATTTTCAGTGTCACCCTCAACAAGAATATACAGTTTCGGCAGGTCGCCCTCTGTTGTGTGTTTAGCATGATTAGAGGATAGTAAACTGGAGGACTGCTTACCAGCTGATGGCTCCTTGCCGTTCGCGTAGTAGGTCCCCTTAGTGGTAATCGAAGTGCCGGTGCTTTCTAGAATCTTGGCCACATTGGTGCGGTTGGTGACAGCCCAGCGAGCCTTCTGCGGGAAATCGTTAATCTCAATTGTGGAGTGATATGCTCCAGCATCTGGCCCCTTGTTGTCGATTGGTTGGCCGTGGTGGATCATGCCCTTCTTACTGAGACGACCATCGACCTTGTTAGCTGCGGCTCTGACTCGTTCCATGGCACTCATAGGCTTTGACGGGTCCACTGTTGGGCGTTCAGTCTTTTTAACAATGATCTTGCCGGTTAATAGTCTCATATAAGCAGGCTGATCAGCGTCATCGGCTGCGGATGCACCTGGAATGCTGGGTGAGGCTGCTACGGACGCGATAGGTGCCGCGTCGGTCTTCTTAACAGTCGGTGCCAGAAGAACTGGAAGCTCGACCTCATCGTCGCTCTGATCGCCATCCCCAAGATCCTTGAAAGCACCCTTAAGAGCGCTCTTTTCACGCTTCTTCTCCAAGAGGCGTGCTGCATCCAGCTTGTCGAGACCCTTACCACCGAAACCGGGATCGTACCACTTCTCGTCGCCTGCCTTGACCTTCTCTCCGAACGTTTTAGACATCTCCATGAGATCATCCGGAACAGGTTGTTCACTTTGTTTCAAGGCTTTGATTAGGTGGACAGCGAAACGTTCCTGTCCTGGGTTTTCAATGAACGTAACAGCAGTGCCTTTATTGCCAGCTCGACCCGTACGTCCGCACCTGTGAACGTAGTCCTCTAAATGTGTTGGACAATCAAAATTGATGACCATTGGCAACTCAGGAATATCTAGCCCTCGAGCAGCGACAGATGTAGCGATAAGGATCGGAATGACGTTGTTCTTGAAATCGTTAATAGCGTCAGTGCGATCTGTTTGGTCTTTACCGCCATGGATAGTGTTCACGGGGTAGTTTTTTCGCATAATACGAGCAAGAAGATCTTCGGCAGTCTCTTGTCTCTCGACAAAGATGAGGGCCTGCGCGTTATCGTTGTTATTAAATAGTTGACCGAGTTGCCAGAGCAATTGGGATATCTTCTTTTCATAAGAGTTCGGCACCACTGTGATGACTTGGGTAATCTCGGGAGCAACAACGCTGCGACCGCCAATTATGACTTCGGCAGGTTTTGTCAGCGCCTTTCGGGCTAAAGCAGCCATGTTCTTCGGAAAAGTTGCTGAGAAGAGGATGGCCTGTCGGTCAGGACGAATGTTGGCTAATATTTTCATCACTTGTGGTTCAAATCCCATGTCAAACATGCGATCGGCCTCATCAAGCACGACATACGTGATGCGCTTAAAACTAAGAACACGACCGGAATTACTCTGCAGTAAGTCGATAAGACGGCCAGGAGTTGCACACAGGACATGTATGCCACCACGCTTGATCATGGCGATTTGTTCAGAGATTGGAGGGCCACCATATGCACATGCAATCTTAAGGTTGGACGCCTTGAGGAACGGCTTTAGCTCAGCGACAATCTGGAGAGAAAGTTCTCGGGTCGGTGCTAAGATTAGGACAATTGGGCCGTCAGCGGCTTTGAGTGGGCGCTGGTCGAGCACGTGTCGAATCATTGGTATGCCGAATGCAAGTGTCTTTCCGGACCCTGTCTTGGCGACTCCGATCAGATCCATTCCTGACTCGGCGATCGGAATGGCCTGACTCTGGATGGATGTCGGCTTTTCGTAACCCACATCTTCGAAAACGTTCATAGTTTGCTGGAGCAAACCCATCTGAGCCCATTTTGTGACAGGTCGGGGCACATTGTCCGGTTTGACCTTGATGCCGTCCAGTTCTAGCCTCAGATCTGCAACCTGTTCTGGCGTCATTTGGGAGACTTCCGCGGGTTCGGTGTAGAATTTCTTGCGGAAAGGCTCATACTCGACCTTCTTGTGATCAACCACTGGCACCTCCTTTTTCTTCTTTTTGGAAGCAGCAAGAGCGAAGAGATCTTCCTCCTCTACAGCCGTCATGTCAGGCTCAATGTCATCTCCAAAGAGCGCCTGGCCTTGTGGAGCAGTGCCATTCGCTGGTGTCTCGGAAAGATCAGCCATGAAAGCATCAAGTGGGTCGATTTCATCTTCCTCGGCGCCTGTGGCATCGTCAACGTCCATCTTGTCGACGACTTCGTCTACGACGACTGGGGTGTCTTCTTCCATTTGAGTATCCTCATTTGCGATCTCCTCGCGACGCTTCTCTAGCTGAGCTTGCAGTTGAGCATGTGTTTCTTCGTCATCACTGCCAATATCGCTCATAGCAGCGTCATCCTCATCGCTCGGCGAGGCTTCGTCGAGAGGAGTAAAGTCAGGCAATGCCTGGAGCGTCCGCTTCCCGATATTGTCCTCGTCATCTAGCAAAGCGCTCTTTGTCGCGGCTGAGTCTGCAACAACTTCACCTTTCGCCTTGAGACCAAACGAGCTGATGTTGCTGGTAGCTTTAGACAAATGAGCGACTCGGTCTTGGACGGTTAGCACAAGATCAACAAATAGCAATGGTAACGGGTACGTACTGATGACGGAAGTGGCATCCTGAGACACGACAGCACTGCCAGCCGATTTAGAGAAGAGCGGCTTCGCTTTGGCAGTCTCGTCAAGTCTGAAAGTCGATTTCGGAATCTGCTTGGACTTCTCAGCGGCACTCTTTCGTTGCGGCTTGACCTTTGGAGCTTCCAGCTTTGCGCCAGTAGTTGGAGGGGTTGGGGCGGCTGCTGGCGTCGACATTGCCGTGGCTGATGGTGAGGAGGCAGCAGCGCCTAGACTCTCAGCCTCTAACTTGGCTTTCTTTTCAGCTTGCGCCTTCTTCCACTCAGCAACTTTGGCGAGCTTGGCCTTCTTCTCGGACTCCTTATCTTTCTCGAGTTTCTCTTGCTCTCGTTTCTGCTTCTCTTCACGGGACAGTGGCTCATCCGGCTTGTCGATTGGGGCCCGCCTCACATCGGAGCTCGGGGTGGCGGAGGAAGAGCCTCGTCGACGACGGTCATCGCCACCATAGGAGCCTCGACGGTCATCGCGCCGACGCGAGTCTCGAGGGTGGTCCTCGTAGCCTCGCTCACGGTCACGGTTTGTGCGTGATCTGTCGCCACGATAGCGGTCGTCAGCGTACCGGTCCCGGGATCGATCCCGGCGAGGAGCTGGTGAACGGTCTCGCGGAAGGGGTGAGCGAGAGCGATGACGGTCGCGGTCTCGCCTGTCGTCATATCTTCTTCCACGACGACCGCTGTCTCGGGGGTCATCGCGACGATCGTCTCGTCGATGGTCATCGCGTCGGTCATCGCGGGAGTACGAATCGTAGCGGCGGTCCTCGCGGCGGGGTGCGGAGTAGCGTGCACCTCCGCGTTCGTCGTATCGAGACCTTGATTGATCAGCGTGGCGAGACGCCATGGTGGCTCTTGGAGCAATACTGTGTAGAGATCAGTGCAGCCGAGAGTCCTTTAGGTGGTGAGTTGGTGAGCTTGTCGGGGTGAGCAGTTGGGTTGTTGTGGAGTGAAAAGGGCAGCGGCTGAGAAGTTGTAGGTGAAGTCTAATTGTGAACGGAGGGCCTTAGCGTTGCCGCGGCCTAGCACGTGATGTCGTAAGGACAAGCCGAAATCTTGGCGATTGTAGCTTTTTTTTTTTAGCAGAACAGCCGAAGCTGCGAAAAAGTGCATCATCTTTCTCACACACGCACGAATGGCACCAAATCCGAGGAAAAGAAAGGCTGTATCACGCGATGCGCCACAGCAGAGTGAATCCGAGGACGAATTGGCAGACGGCTTTCTCGAAGGCATCCTATCGCACAGTGAGGCCGACTCGGACGACAGCGGGGATGATGAGAGCAGCGATGGAAGCAGTGTGATTGAGGGCTTGTCAGAAGAAGACGAGGATGAAGATGATGATGATGAAGACGAAGACTTGGAAGAAGATTTGGACAGCGACGAAGTTCCTACCGACGGTGAAGAAGACCTACGAGAGCAGATTCGCAATCTGAGTACGACAGGCGGCCGGCTTAAGAAGAAATCTTCGGGATTGACTTACGAGAACGACATAAACAACGATGTGAATGAGGAAGTGGACGATGCACGGGACGATGAAGAATTGCGGCCGAACTTTACCGTCACAACAGACGCCAACGGTAACACGAGGTACATATACCAAGAAATCGACCCAGTGTACGAATCAGACGAATCAGATGCCCCAGAAACAACCAACACGATCGGAAACATCCCTCTTCATTACTACGACGCATATCCTCATATTGGGTACGACATAGATGGCAAGAAGATAATGCGCCCCGCCAAGGGTGCCGCTTTGGACGCTTTGCTGGACAGCATCGACATCCCCAAAGGGTGGACTGGCCTCACAGACCCAGAAACGGGGAAGCCGCTGGAGCTCTCCGAAGAAGAGTTGGACGTGCTCAGGAAGATTACGAGAAATGAAATGCCTGCAGACGGATACGATCCTTACCCGGACATGGTACACTATTTTACAGGCACGGAGGAAATCATGCCTCTGAGTGCTGCACCAGAACCAAAGCGACGCTTTGTCCCGTCAAAACATGAAGCAAAGCGCGTTATGAAGATTGTGAAAGCCATCAGAGAGGGCCGCATTAAGCCATATAAGCCCCCGGCGGACGAGGAAGAAGAGCATGACGACTTCAAATACGATATCTGGGCCGATGAAGTTCCGCGGCCCGAACACTCGATGCACATCGCCGCTCCAAAGCTGCCACCTCCGGGCTACGATGCTAGTTATCATCCGCCTGCCGAATACCTTCCAGACAAGAACGAGAAGTCCGCATGGTTAGAGGCCGATGAGGAAGATAGGGAAAAAGAGTACCTTCCGACCGACCATGACGCGCTGCGGAAGGTTCCAGGTTACGAGAGATTTGTCAAGGAGAGATTCGAGAGGAGCTTAGATCTCTACCTAGCGCCACGTGTACGAAGAAACAGACTCAACATTGACCCAGAGTCACTGCTACCGAAGCTACCGAGCCCTGATGAACTAAAACCTTTCCCGACGACATGTGCTGTAGTCTTTCGAGGCCAAGAGGGCCGTGTGCGAAGCGTCTCTGTTGATCCACTGGGCATCTTCATGGCTAGTGGAGGTGACGACGGTTTTGTTCGCATCTGGGAGATTCTCACAGGCCGACAGGTGTGGAACGTCAAACTCTCAGACGATGATGCTGTCGACACTGTGAAGTGGAGACCAGGCAAAGAGTCCACTATCCTTGCCGCTGCCGCTGGAGAGACTCTTTATTTGATTGTGCCCTTCACGATCTTGTCTCCTGATGTCGAGCAGAGCAGCCGCGATATTTTAGATGCAGGCTGGGGCTACGCAGCGTCAAAGCCATCCACTACCACCAACATTGCAATCACTAAGGAACCACCAGCGAAATGGAGTCGACCTGGCATCCGTCTCGAGAGCAAGGGCGTCTTGGTTCAAGCTACTGTGCGGTCTACGATCAAGGTCATCAATTGGCACAGAAAGGGAGACTACTTTGCAACCGTGTCACCACGAGGCCAGAGCAGCGCAGTCGCGATCCACACTTTATCAAAGCACCTTACTCAATTGCCCTTCCGTCGGCTCAAAGGTCTTGCCCAGTCGGCGCAGTTTCACCCCTCCAAGTCAATATTCTTCGTGGCGACCAGGAACTCCATTCGTAGCTATGACCTGGCCAAACAGGAGCTTGTCAAGGTCTTGCAACCAGGCGCCAAATGGATCTCATCTATTGATGTACATCCCGGTGGTGACAATCTCATTGTAGGAACATACGATAAGCGATTGTTGTGGCATGACTTAGATCTCTCGACTAAGCCCTACAAGACTTTGCGCTACCACCAGGAAGCTATCCGTGCCGTTCGATTTCATTCTGGGGGATTGCCCTTGTTTGCAGACGCCAGTGATGACGGCAGTCTGCAGATCTTTCATGGTAAGGTTGTTGGTGACTTGATGGAGAACGCTACAATCGTTCCACTGAAGGTGCTCAAAGGACATAAGGTGAAGAGCAGGCTAGGGGTCATGGATGTAGACTGGCATCCTCGGGAGCCTTGGTGTGTAAGTGCTGGAGCAGACGGGACTTCTCGACTATGGAATTGATACCACACGTTGCATTTGTGGCGTTTAAAGGGGTAAAAATTGTTGAACATGAGTCAATTTCTTTTCGAGTACCATTTGACTCGAATCGCTTGATATATATCTTCTTCTCACACCAAACCACACCACACCACACCAAAACCATAATGCTTTTTCACTCTCGCCCACCCATCTCGAATCAACTCGTAAACAGTTTGTTCATATCACGGCACTAATTTCGGCGCTTGCGAGACCTCGGTCGTTCTTTTCTACCCCACGTGTGTACAATAGTGCCTATCAATCATTTTGTCCTCAGAACTCGGCCCATCGACTCCGTTATCACGTACTCAAACCCTAGCGTTCCAGGCGCACGCCCTGAGCCCGCTCGTTTTCATTCGAGGCCGGTTTAAGGGCAGAGCTATTGCAGATTGGTGAACATGGGCTGCAGCCAATCACAGCGCGTTCAAGCGAACGTGGACTGCTCCGCCGAGAGTGCAACATGCCCACCAACCCTGACCATAACCAGTCGCGTGCCTTACCACCATGGTCTCTTCGAAACTTTCCATCCATCATCTTCGCCCTCCTTCTCTCGTCCTCGCGCAGAGGCCGGGCTGTCAGTCTCCCCTCATCTCGCCCGCCTCATGAGCGCAAAGCCGCGCCAGCGACCCATCATGCCTCGTCCCACATGCAGTTTCCCACCGACGCCTGCGCCCTCAACCGACATCACGGGAAAAAGTGCAAATGCCACCCACCTCGATTCGAGTTTTGCGCTCCCGCCGGCGGCGATAGGCAGTAATCGAGGCAGCACAAGCTCGTCCACAACTTCGCATGCCTCAGACTCCTCCTACCGACCGATATCGCCAACGTCTCCGGTGACTACTGCCAAGGCGTCTCCGGCGACACGCAAACGTTCGAATACAAACCAGAGTTTGATCACAAAAGATGACTACTCTCTGCCACCGCCGCCGACCCGCTCACGCAAGATCATACAGATGAAACCAAAGGAGCCTCAGGAGCCCGCGACGAATGCAAAGATAACTCCTGCATCTGGGACTGGAAATAAGAGGAAACAAAATGGGAATCCTACAGCTGCAGGGCGCAAGATCGCCCGGAAGACTGCGCATAGCTTGATTGAACGAAGGAGGAGGTCGAAGATGAATGAAGAATTTGGGGTGTTAAAAGACTTGATACCCGCATGCACCGGCCAGGAAATGCACAAGCTCGCCATTCTGCAGGTACACACGGCAATACTATCACATTATTTGTGATGCTAACCACATGCAGGCGAGTATCGAGTATCTGCGATACCTTGAGAGTTGTGTGGCCGGATTGAAAGCTTCCCATCGCTCGCACTGCGAGTCTGCCACACCCACCTCCGCCCGCGAGGAGGAACTGCCCCCGCCCCCAGTCCCCAGAGACGAGCCAGAGGATGATGAAGATGAGGATCAGGACGAAGACGAAGAGATGTCGGATGCTGTATCACCAACTCACGTGGACAATGCCCAACCAAAACACACGCACCATTTCGAGAACTACTCGCCCGCGATATATCCCTCTGACAGAAGCGTGTACTCAACAACCATATCGCCAAATCTTTACCCTCGCGACCACTCAACGAACACATCACCGAATATTTATCCCCGTGACCAGGCGACAGCCATGTCTCCCGCGCTGGGACCTTCAGATATGCGCCGCTACTCCTTCGCCCCTTCGATACGCTCTACTGCAACTTCGCCGTCCACCTCTCCGGCATTCAGAGGTCAGACACCATCGCAGTCGCAACTGGCCCAGTTCCACAATCCATTCCCTGGCCCACCATCCAGCAGAGGATCTACATCCGCGCCTAGCGGAGCTGCCTTTTCTCTCACGTCACCAGCGCTTGGGCCACAACCTGATCGAGAGGATCATGAAGCAACCGAGGCTCTTCTTATGATTGCGGGAGCTGATCGAAGGAGCGGTGCTCGAGGGATGAGTGTAAAAGATTTACTGAGCGGGTAGATGCCATGGCAATACAGGCGTTCGAAAAAATCTTGCGAAAGGGTCAGGAATCGTGGGAGGGCATTTTGATAAAACGGCGCTGGAAGATGTTTGCTCTTCTGGGGAATGTCAATTGTTCCAGGCTGTGATTATGAAAGGGTGGTTCTTTGCTTTACATGTTCATGCGCAGATGTAATGCCTCAGGATTAATAGGGATGAATTAATTACGATCCTGATACAGCCTGAGAATCTCCGCCAGCTCCCACTACTCCTCCCTCCCATCCCTAGCCTCCGCATCCCTCTACATGATTTTGCCATTTAGCCCCCCTCTCACCGCTCCACGTACACGCACCGGCCCAATGGAATCACATCATCATGTAGCTGGTGCAAAATGGTCGACAGATTTTTTGTAGAGTCAGCTTCTTGCTCGTGGAGTGCGATTTCACCCATGGTGAAGCTGATATAACATAGTCCAAGCACAGATCCGCGCACGAGCTCGTCCTGTTGAAGTGCGATTCGAATGAAGGCGTCATATAGGCGATGCACGTTGTGGTTCGGCCAAGATCCGGTGATGAGGGACGCGGGTGCGAGCCCAGTTCTAAACAATGTTGAGCACACGGTATGTTGTTGTTGGTTGTGGACGTAGCTGAGATGGGGATAGTGTTCGAACAGCTCGCTTTCCGTTGTTGAACATTTGGCCTCGTCCAATCCATGTTGCCCCATATCAAGCGAAGCTTGGTCGGTGAGGATAAAAATCTTCAACGTCGAGCACTGGAACACACTCTCAGTCTTCCCCGTTGCCTCAAAGAGGATCCCACGTCCGCACTGCCGACGACGCTATACTCAACAACACGACCACATACCGATATAGCAACGATATAAACCCATCAAGATCCTAACCTCACCCCAGGAATCGAGGTGATCGGGTCTTATTCTCTCCAGTGTACTACTTCTGCCGGCCGTGTTGTTGGAAGGAGATAGACGACAGTCGGATTTCGAAGTCTACGGGTTGGGCTTCAAGGGCGTACGTTGTTTGTTTGGACCAGGAATACCATACCCGACTTGGTGGGATTCCGCGGGCGGGGACTTCGACGATGCATTATGCGCCTACAGGATTATTAGCATTCGAAGAATGTTTGAGTATCCGTGGTATAGGGATATCCAACGCTCGGCGGAACTACTTGTCGTGATGTGACAAAGTAGATTCAGGGAGGATGTGATGATTGTTGTATTGATTCTACGGAGGAGCTACCGAAGAAATATCTAGAGTCTTACCAGGCACGGCAGGAGCTTGCTAAGGTAGTGATAACAAATATGGAAGTGAGTCACATGAGCAACATCGAGGTGACTCATCATGTGACCCACGGGCCGACAATACCATTGTATCGAACGAGGGAATATGTGAGTGAGGCTGGGGGTATGAGCAATGGTGGGCCAACGTTGGATTCGGTAATTTTGGTAAGATTTAAGTGTTTTCGTTCATAGTGAGGATGAAGACTTTGTTGTAGTGGCCGCATTTTAGGATTCTTGGACCAAAAATACAGACGCTTTAATAGAGTCTGAATACCTGGTTTAATGGGAAATTTGGAGGGAAATATAGAGACCTAGAAGGTCTGGAGACAAATTCTAGAAGCGTATTCTAGAAGCCAAAAATGGAAGAAAGTTAAAAGACAGGTTTGAAGTGATTCCGCAATAGAGAGACATTAGGAAAATCTGTAAGGAAAACAGTTGGAAGAAAGATTGAGATGAGGGGCCTTCACAAGATTTTGCACTATTGCCGGCTGCCTTGATGCAAACTTCAATCAGCTCTCGAGCGTTAAATTTGCGGTATCGATCTGCTTGGTTCTCGGTATCGTTGAAGCTGGAAGGTGTCAGCTAGCATAGGATCTTGGAAGTGGTTAGGGAGAGAACAGCCAGTGGTACCGCGTGTGGCAGTAGAGTTCTTTAAGTATAGACCCCTCTGTACATGGTCGTCAATATATGTATCTTAACAGATATACAGACGGTAGAAGATTGTTTTACCCGAGAAGTCTTGTCTCTGCTTCAAGCGGTTTGGTAGTGCGGAGGTGTGCACTCTGCGGGACGACTTCTGACGAAGACAGGGGCATAATTGGTTAAAGAACGCGATGCTGATGCGCTGGGGTTGCACGGGAAGAATAGGTTGCAATGTAAATGGTTGTGGATGCTCATTTGGGTAGAGGAGCATGCCACAACGTGAGGCGAAGAGTGATACACCCTTGTATTCCTATCAACATTGGACCTCCACCTCGCGGTTTCCATTCAGTGTTGCGGATCCCTACAGCTCCATAGCTTCTCGCAGCTCGTTATTGCATCACCCAGCATGTGTCTTACCCCTGACAAGGTGGCTAGGCACCTAACGTAAGACGTCAAAACCAACGTTTCCCAAGAGTCAGTCCTCACCACCCCAACACTCAACGCGACCTCCATCCACACTCCACCGTTCTCCTTCTACTCCTGTACTGAAGGACGGCTACAACAACAGATGCTCCATTCGACACGACTTGGAGCCCGGGATAAGGGGGGATTACGCGAACATATCCTGGCCTGACACCGCGTTGACGGTCCTCGGTCGCAGGAACGGACCGCGATCTGACCTCGTCGGCGGAATGCGGTCCTCAGCCTTATGGGTTCGTAAAAACCTTACGGTCGGATTGCGGCGGAGGGTTGGGACCCTGTGATTTACAATCTTTACTCTCGGCGAAGCACGGAAGGCAGAAGCATCGACTTGCCGAAGCCCCGACTTTTGAGTCATACCACCAAGATCCTCTGCAGATACGAAATGGAAGGATTCTGGTCTGGACTTTGTTATTCGCACTTAGGTTGCCACCAGGATGTCTCGAGACATTGATTTACTCTCTCTTTTTTCTTATTTGTTCGTTTCTATCTCGTCTCTCCTATCTGTATAGGTGAGCCGATGAGAGAAAAGCTTGTCAGAACCCTCCACCGGGTCGTGGTCGGCTGAAGGACCTCGTACGATCTGCAAAGACGTACAAAGACAAGTATGCCGACTTCACGCCTGCAGCATCAAGGTCTTTGGGTGGAGCCTTTCAAGGTTGCTCATACTCGCTTAACATTCCTGTAATTACCCCTCCCACCTCGGTGCTCGCGACCCCGCAAGCCTCGCCCTTTCACTAATGCCGCACACCGAGCTAGTCTATCCTCTGAATGGACTAATGCGTCACGGAGATATACTATCTCGTAAATCCGTGTATATCTCCTGCCTCTTAATCTCTCCCAAGGATAAAACCTGTCGCTTCATCAAATTATCGTAGTGTACCGAATTTGCGGGTTTTTCATCCCCAGCTGTTATCACCACCATATTTTGGAACGAACCTTCGCGGTCCACTAAAACGCATTCGCAGTTGCTACCGCTAGATCACATCCTCGCGATGCCGAGTAATTTTGAAGACGAGGCGGCAACAGAGAGCTCTGATTTGGAGAAAGGCGATATCGACCATGGAAGTAGCCGTATGGGAAAAGAGATAGAAACGACGAAAGACAGTGTGAGTGCTATTGCTGCGTATGAACGCGCTCTTGAATGATGCATATTACGCATTCTCTCGCAGACTTTGGGCCAACTAACCAGCAAGCAGGAAGCGGAGAAGACTCAAGAGGATCTTGAAAATGAACTCGAACGACATTTATCAAGGAAAAGTACAAGGAAGCAGCAGCTTGAACCAGAGAAATTTCCCCTGATGGTAAGCAGCATGCATCAAGACGAGTGGGCGTTCTAACACCAAAACCAGGACCTAGAAAACGGGCTAGTTGGGTGGGATCACCAGGATGACCCCATTAACCCAAGGTGTGTGATCTTCTTTCATGAAGCCTGCTCATTGATAGCTAACCTTCACAGAAATCTGTCGGAAAGGAGGAAATGGCTCATTCTCGGCGGTGTCAGTGCAATCACCTTCCTGACGCCTCTGTCCAGCTCCATGCTGGGTCCTGCAATCCCGTTCATAAACAAAGCCTTCCATAACACATCGCAGATGCTAGGGTCCTTCACGGTCAGCGTATATGTTCTCGGATTTGCTATTGGTCCCCTCTTTTTCAGTAAGCCTGTTCCTCGTCAAATCTCCTCACAGCTTCTAACCACATCTTAGGTCCTCTCAGCGAGTTGTTCGGCCGTCGTATCGTCCTTAATGTTTCCAACGTCATCTTTTGTGCATTTACCCTAGGGTGTGCCCTAGCACCTAATCTCAGTGCCCTCATTGTCATGCGCTTCCTGGCTGGTCTTGGAGGCTCCGCTTGTCTTACAATCGGAGCTGGTGTTATATCGGATCTGTTTCCAACCGAACAACGCGGCAAGGCAATGGCGGCTTACGCGCTTGGCATTCTCTTTGGGCCTACACTCGGTAAGCCATTGTAGAATGGAAAAAAAAACTTACTCGGTGTCATGTTTGCTAATACGCCGGCATAGGACCAATTATCGGAGGCTTCATCGCCCAGCGCGCAGGATGGGAGTGGTGCTTCTGGGTAACATTCATCACCGCTGTTCTTCTCTCGATAGTCATCGCAACACTCTATCCCGAATCCAACCACGTCGTTTTACTGGACAGAAAGACCGTCCGTCTCCGGAAAGAACTCAATCGCCCCGAGCTACTCAATATTCTCACCCACAAGCAAGACGCGACGTCACTTCAACGCCGCAACATTCTCCTCCAGGGACTTATACGCCCGCTAAAGCTGCTCTTTACGTCCCCAATCGTCTTTCTATTGTCGCTGTACATGTCCTTCGTCTTCGGTCTGCTCTTCCTTTTGTTCACAACAATCACACAAGTGTATATTCAGACATATGGCTGGTCTCCTGAGCTGTGCGGGTTATCGTTCCTCGGAGTTGGGATAGGAAATTTCATGGGTATTATGTTCGTTGCGCGATCGAGCGACGCTACCATCATCCGTCTTACGAAACGGAATCACGGGGTGTACGAACCTGAGATGCGCTTACCAACCTGCGTCTTTTTCGGCTTCCTCATCCCGATTTCGTTCTTTTGGTTAGTGCCTCCTTTTGTATCACTTGTCTTTTGCTAACCATATAACCAGGTATGGCTGGACAACCTACAACCACGTCCACTGGGTCGTCCCCATTATCGGCCTACTCCCCTTTGGCTGTGGAATGATGGGAATTTTCGCCCCGATTCAAACTTACCTGATTGATTCCTTTCCACAATATGCAGCAAGCGCCGTCGCCGGGTTAACCGTACTTCGATGTCTGTTCGGTGCCGTGCTACCACTTGCCGGGCCTAGCATGTATGAAGCATTGGGACTAGGATGGGGGAATTCGCTGCTAGGCTTCGTGGCGGTGGCTATGATTCCGTTCCCAGCTTTAATTTATAAATATGGAGGCATGATTAGGAAGAAGTGGCCTGTCAATTTGTAAGAGGAAGATACATGATGGCGGAAAGGCATAATAAAAGTTGTGGGATATAATTTTGAGGTTTTGTACGAGATACCCACGGGAACAATCGTCGTTTTACAGCACACATTGTAGTATTTGGAACTCGAATAGCAGTAGGGGATAAGCATGGAAATCGGCACAGAATATAATACTTGTATGTAGCATATTTATCTCTTCTCTTGTAGTAACATTATAATACAGAAATTTCAACCTCAGTCTCTCTCTTATACACATTGCTTTCTATGAGCAACGCCATCAAGAGTCTCGAGCAAAGCTCCTCCCAGCAAATGAAACGGAGGGTAGTAACGTGAAATACATCGTTATGTCCGTACTTCAGAAATCTACCGCTCCACTAAGACATTCACTCAAGCCCTTTCACGCAGCCTACTACCCGGTTTCATTCCTCCACCCAACTCCATCCATCGTAACCATCCAATTACACACACAGTCCCTTCCAGTACACTGTGGTCCCAGCTCCGCACCCATGCACAACGGCCCATAAGCATTCTTTTTATTCCCCCTCTCCGTGCACATCCAGGGAAGCCCATTGTTAGCCTCCGGCGGACAAACAGTGCAGGTCTCTCCTGGAAGAGTAGAAGTGATGGTGCCGCTGGGCGTGTACCGGATGAAGGAGCATTTACAATCGCCGGCCTGGGATTGCCGTCAACTTCACATCCGGATCTCACATCTTTGTTTAACCTCCAGAGCCGCAAACATAGCCATTGACGGATGGAGAAATGGAGGGGTCCAGCTTACTGGCATGGGACAAGGCATCCGCTCATGTACCTTAACCCCCCAATCACAATAACAGTTCCCAGGTCCTTGTTTCCCGTCTGTCCAGCTTGCGCCCTCCGGACATTTCTTCTCAGGGCAGAGGGGTCCGTAGCGTGTCCCCGAGCTGCCCCAGAGAACGCACATGAGTTGGTTCTCCACGAGGCATACACGACAGTCCGTGCCGGGGAGGGTGCCTGAGGGGGTGGGGGCGAAGATGCAGTCGCAGCGCGTTGTGTCCTGGTGGTTTGAATTAGTGGTTGGTGTTGGGAGAGAAGGGAGGGGGGGGGGACGGACGCTCATTGAGCAGTCTACTTGGATGGCGAATGCGGGGTGGGAGAGGAGGAGAGGAGTGAGGGCGAATAGGTTGATGAGCTTCATTGTGGACAGCTTGTGGCAATGTGTTATTGTATCCCAATTCTACTCAGAATAGTAAATGATTGAAAACAGAGGACAAAATTGTAGAAAATTTTCCAGACTATAAAGGTTGATATCGTATTCAGAATGTGACGTGCAAATATTGAAGGTAGCATTGAGCCCGGATAGACACAATAAATTTGAGAATAAGCGAACATACTCATCGCGTTCCATGCGTACTAATATAAAGAATACAGAAAAGTCTAAAGTGGACGTCTATCATTACATGGGGAGTTCGTATCTTATATGAAATCAATCTATGCAAGAGGCTAAATGATGCAGGGACTGGAGCTCACCAAAAGAGGCCCTAGAAGTGGTAACATTCAGCAAAAACCAGGGCTAGTATTATAAAGAAGCTGAATAGAAATCAAAGCAAAGCTGTGAAGAATTAGGTTTGATGAAACGACAGAAATAGAGGTCTGCTCGCCTAGAAGCCAACCTCTCTACCCATGGAGATATCACACTTACGGAATTGGAATAACCGTGATTCCTAGGGAAGCGAGTGTACTGCCGCCCCTCCCCCCCCCCAAAAAAAAAGGTCGAGGGCGATGAGGGCACCGACTAGGAGGCCTAGGCAGGCGAGGCCTTCTTGGCCAAGGTTGAAGCCGTACCTCTCGACAAATACGATGGGGAAGGACTCGAACCAGATGTAGAGCAGCGCATATATTAGGCCCAGTGAAGTTGAGCATTATTGGGCAGACGAGTTCCATAAGAGCGATCTATACCGTAGGTCATTTCAGTATTGACAATGCCAGGCCAAGGGTAGCTTCAACTTGAGAGATATTAAAGACGCGCATGATGTCCATGATCCTGGCAGAATAAATCGCTGAGCCTATGTCGATGCTGAATGTAGGGAAGCACACATCAAACGTGACAAAGAACTTCTTTCCTAACAACCAATTTCGAGGATTCTGTATTCACATATTAACTTCGTCGAGATTACGGCACTCCTATGCTTACATCTGTCTTCGGATAGGTGCTTACGCGAAGATGCATCAGATATGGGTCTTGGTGCGTTTCTGCATTATAGCTCCAAGCTATCTTTCGGGGTGGCTCGTAGCTGTATGCTGCACTATTGTGATGACTTCTCCCCGTTGAGAAACTGTTGGATTGGCTTCCTCGGGGTACTGAAAGAGCTTGTCCCCGAACGCCAACCAAACGACACCACCAAAGGCCAATCACGGATGAGATCCCACATCATGAGGCCTAAAAGAGAAGGAAGAAGGTGCGGATTTCAGAAAACCCAAAACTACATCATGACAGTATGTCCATGCGTCTAAGATGAAGACGGATAATATGCGTCATACATTCATTGAAGCCATGGTTGAATTCTGAGGTCTTGGCTTTGGTTTTCGGTAGTTCGAGAAACACTTGCAGCAGCTTACTTGCTCTATGGTTGTGATTTGGATAGAACTTGCTCTGCACCGGCCCTTCAGCACTATCTTGGCACCTGTAATGCTGCCCCATAGGTGACAACAGGTAGATTCTCAGGCGAACATGGTAGGCCTCTACTTGCTGAAGTAAGCAATGTACTGCAAAGGATGGTTTCTCATTTGCGCACTGGAAGGAGCTGGAGGCTGTGGCCAGAGGCTCGTCCGTCTCACGCTTATGTGCCGATATTGCCTAATCCGTTGCCATCAATCAGAACTCCCCCGCGGATAAAACTCGAAGCACAAGTTGTACGACGCACCATGTCAAGTCCGTACCGCCAGGGCGCCAGAACAGATTTGGAAGTATGTTGTGGTGTGAACTACGCTAGCATAATCACTGACTCCTTCTCTTCACGTCTACGCCTTCACGTCCCTCCATCACACTTCACCTACGTTTTCTGGTTCGCATGTCGATGTAGAATTCGCCAGCACGTGGCTACCTCCTTCAAAGTACGTGTTGTCACATGCGATTGACTTCCATTCAATTGACTGCATTGCATTTCAATGCCCCCAAAACCGCGAACGGGCCAGGCAGACGAGTACGCCGCCAGAAAAATTGTCACATTTCGCGAGCTTTCTGGTGCCGTAGCAAACATCTATCTTCCAATGTCTTACGTGAACGGTGAGATAGGTGAATCTCTCAGCCACCGGACATCACGGTGCCCGATTCGGCCCCAACAAGGTATTCTCATACATACACAGGCATCTCCATTCAATTTATTGCGCTGTGCGTTGAACCCCACTCCATTCACCACTTTAATCGCATCGTTGATATTTGTCTCTAGCTTGAGCCGGTTTCAAGATATGTAAACTAACGCGTCGAACGCTCTTGCCAATCTAAAGACGCAGTCGCACCAGCTCTAACTTGACCGCGCTCCTACTTACGCCTATCAACCCCATCACCATCACCATGTCTCACTCTGAATCTAGGCTTACCGATACATCGTTTCCTGCGGAACTCGTTGTCGAAATCATACAAAGAATCCCATACCATTCCAAGCTCGCTCTGACGCTCGCGCTGGTCCACCGACGCTTCCGCGATGTCCTCGCAAACTACCAGACATCCATCGCGAAGAGTTTCGCGCGCCGGAACCTCCCTCATGTGCTCCAGGACTTCCCGTGCGATGAGACTGCCGTCACATACGCATGGCTGTCCAAGTGTATCCAGCAGTACAATGTCGTCGACGATGTTATGGCTGTCCTTGTATCGGATATGAACTGCTATAAGATAGAGGAGCATAACATGGCTGTGGTCTACACTGGAATTCTGCTGCTATACCGCCTCTGCACTATTGGTAACTTTACCAACCCGCTACCTGTTTGCGGATATTTACATGGCATAGACGGACAAAAAGACAAGATTTCATTCATCAAGTCTCTTCCCCAAGACCCCCTCACAGCCATATTTCTTGCCGTGGACTACTCTACACACACGGCACGCTATCACGGCAAAGGAATCATCAATCAGGCTACCCACAGTCGCTTCCTAGACGCCAATCGACTGGAGTTGCGGAACGATGTCGAGCTCTCCTTTTCGGAAGGCATTATGAACCTTGGTCCCCAGTTCATTTCTGACAGCCTCCTGAATGCGGATGACTCGGAGACGTGGGTCACCTATAGGAATTCGTGTAAAGCAGAAGTTGACTACCATGTAGAACCCTGATGTGTCTGTACCATGACCATGCGCTCCACAACTGGGACCCGAACGCCCCAACCGATGGTTTTGTGCCGCTAGTGACGCAGGGCCCGGCACAGAACCCTGAGACCTTCCAGCGATCGCTCTTCACGACTCTATTGGAGCGGCTGGCTGATCTTGTAGGCTGCCCGTTATCCGAGGTCGTGAGTTGGATTCTTGATGATGTTCGAATTCCGCATCATTCACTGGCATGGCTGGATTTAGCTGGGAAGAAACGTCTTGTCCAGGGGCTGGACCTGAAATATGTCGACGACGAGTTGTCGACAGGGGGTCCGGTTCAGGCGATCTTGTGAAGCGTTTGGGTTGGGGAAGATATTGCTCGGTGGTGGGCTCTGGATAAGAGTGGGTTGTCGTACAGGCTAGCTTGGGTATATGATGGATTCATTATTGCAATCCATTCTTACATTCATGAGAGCATAAGATCTTGAAGCCTTCCAACCTTATCGCACGATCTTCCTAACGCGTGCACTTGAGGCATTGCAGCTGTCAAAACACTGCTCAATCAAGTGCACTCCATCCGTCTGGCAGCTGCCTGCTTTCCCAACCCCCCTACGCCAACTCGGCATAAACATCTGTTCGCCTCAACAGCGGCATCTCTCTCCTAGTCTTCTCCACAAACTCCAAATCAATCTCCGCAACCGCAATCTCGCCCACATCTAGTCCCCGGCCCTTCTCATCCTCTTCGCCCCCTAATTCCGCGACAATCTTCCCCCATGGGTCAACAATAACACTATGTCCATAACTCCGCCTCGTCTTCTCCTCGTTATGGAACCCGCATTGCGCTGCAGCGATGACATAACTCTGCGTCTCGATGGCGCGGGCGCGTAGCAAAGTCTCCCAGTGCGCTTTCCCAGTTGGAACGGTAAATGCAGAGGGATACGTTATAGTCTGCGCGCCGCGGTTTCGGAGCGCGAGCGAGGGCTCGGGGAAGCGCAGGTCGAAGCATATCAACAGGCCCACTTTTCCGAGGGGAGTGGGGAAGGGGTCTTCTATCCTGGGTCCCTTTTCTACAGAGTTGGATTCTTTGAGGATGGGCCCGTCTTTGATCTCCACATCGAATAAATGGAGTTTCTGGTACCGCTGCGTGATCTCGCCGTGCTCGTCGATCCAGAGGAGTGTGTTCTTGACCTTCTTGCCATCGGACGTGGGCTCGTGCACACCGACATTGATAGGAAGCTTGTGTTTCTGAGCGGAGGCCTGGAGACCCAACACAAAGGGTGAGGTGGACACGGGTTGGCAGAGGGATATGGTTGATGCGGCGTTGGATGCTATGTAGTCGGAGGCTTCGGGGAGAAACAGCGCTTTTGCTCCCGCCGCGGAAGCCTTCTCAACCAGGAGGCGGCATTGGTGGAGGTTATGTGTCATGGAGGATGTGCTGCATATTTGGCCGATTGCCTAGGGGTGTTAGGATTCGTATCGGAAGAGGCATTTGTGAGGCGTAGAGTGTATTTGGAAAATATATAAGATGGTTTCAAAGGACAGCAAGAATGAGACATCGAGGCATGAAAGTAAAAGGAGATGATTACAATTTATTTTTAACTTGTAATAGGCTGGAGTGTCAGGCATATCATGGAGGAATGTAAACCTCGGAAGCGCTCAATCGCTACACGTGATATTTTGGACTACTGATTGAGAAATGAAGTTGATGTCTTACGTACTGCTAAAGGCATCTTGAGGGACCTCATGTAGCCAGATGACTGCACATGAAATGAATGGTGTGGTGATTAGGGACGACGTTCGTGGTCGCGCGGGCAGGATTCCGTGCTAGCATTGCTAAACTCGATCGGGTAAGCATGGTGAAGTCAAACATTGGTTTCAGCCCTGTAGGTTCTCCAAAAGTAGCTATAGAAGTACATGTACCTTGATAGGGAGCTTCGCACTACTCGCTTGCGTGCTATTTCATAGCACAAGTATCGCCCCAAAGCCCAAATCCCGTATTCTCATCATACGACCCCCAAATAGTGGAACCGCGAGCTTGCGTCACGGATCCGAGAACACGGGCCACGCAGCATTTGTTTCAACAGCAAGTGCGCCAACAACACCGAAACACAGCGCCGTAGTGCCACGAACGCGCCTTCCAAACCTCCGAGGACAGTTCCTCTTTCCAATTCCGGCTGGCGAGCTGCAGCACACACCCAAAGGCTGCAAATTGCATAGGCGCTCAGGGCCGCCATCGATCCACCGCCCTGGTTCCCCGCGACTACACAGCCCGACTTCCTTCATCCATCATCAGCAGCGAGCAACCTGGCCTCTTGCACACCCGAGCCATGAATGGACCGAGACGAAAAACCACAAGTCGGTGATCGCTAGCACAGTTCCACGGACTCGCACATCTCCAGCCATTCTCAAGGGAGGAGCACATTGCGAAGCTTCACTATGAGCGGGCAACCAAAGTCACGATGGGGCTCGCTGCTCTCCGGCGCCGTCGCAGGCCTCGAGTCGCGCCTGGACACGATACTGGCCGACGATGACCACGCGAGCGCGAAGGCGAGGGCGGCTGAGGTTGCATCCAAGCAGGATGCCGCCGAGTCGCAGAAGCTGCAGGTCGATCCAGGTGGGTATACATTTCTTGCTTGAAGGAGATGCAGCGGGCGGGATACGGTAAAGATTCCCAGGCTTACCATCAGCTCAGGCCGACCGCGGACCGCTTCTCGCAGCAGACCCAACTCACGGCTGCAGGACCGACTAGCAAAGGCCGTGACCAAAGGCGCCGACAGACCCGATTCGAGAGCTTCCTCAGAGCTCCCTTCGCGACCAGAAAGTCCAGCTGTGCGAAGCCCGGGCATCGCCGCCGACACTGGCAGGACAAGCATCGATTCGAGGGTGTCAGAGACAGCACCAGATGTAGCTGCAGACGCCAAAGATGGGGAGACAAAAGCAGACAACATCAAACCTGACGCCTCTCCTCGACCTTCGACAGACTCACCTTTAGCCTCTCCTCCAGCGACGTCAATTGTCTCAGAGCAACCGCATTCATTCGCAATGCCCTCCATGCCTATCCCCTCGATCCTCACACCCCAGGCCTCGTCTCCGCGACAGTCTATAGACAGCAATCGGTCCCGCCCCTCCATCGATTTCTCCGCCTCTGGGGATTTCGAACTTCCTACCCCGCGCTCCCCCACTGCCGTTGACGCTGAACTCGCCTCTCTCCGAAAGACCCACGAGGAAACCCTCAGCGATCACCGCGAGGAGCTCAACTCTCACCTCGAACGCATCGATGCCCTACAATCCAAGCTCACATATCTTTCTCAACAATTAGCCTCCTCCGCAAAGGCTGCATCATCGGATGAAGAAGCAACGCCAGCGGACAAGAAGTTGGCGGAGAAAGATGCACAGATAGCAGCGCTCATGGAAGAGGGTCAAAAGCTCTCGAAAACCGAAATGAAGCATATGACCACCATCAAGAAGATGCGTACAAAAGCTCAGGAACAGGACAAGGAAATCACGATGCTCAAGCAGCGATTGTCAAAGGCCGAGCGGAGTATCGGCGATCAAACGGAGAGAGCAAAGCGAGCAGAAGCTGCAGAGAAGGCTGCGCAGGAGAAGCTCAAAATTGTAGGAAGGATTGAGAAAGATCTCGAGATCATTAGGTCGGAGCGGGAGGAAGCGGGCCTCACAATTGGTGAGCTTAGGCGGCAGTTGAATGAAGCCTTGAGCAGGGTTGAGGATGCGGAGAAGAGAGTCCAGGCTGGAGCTTTGGAAGCAGAGAAGAGAGCTACTGCATCACTAAAAGAAGATATGGAGAACGCCCGGATAGAAAAGAAGCTTACGGAAGATCGCCACAAGCGAGATCTACAGGACGCCAAAGAGGATGCGGCGAGACAGCAAGAAAGGGCCAAGGTCCTAGAGCTTGAATTGCGCGGAGAAATCGCGGTAATTACTTTCCTCGGCCCAGCTATCCACTCTACCATACTGACAATCATATGTAGAACCTCGAGACCAAGCTGGAGCTCCTTCGCAGTCGCTCCGAAGAAGTCTCATCCTCCGCAACTGGCGACAGCCAGGCCAAGCTCCTCCGCCAAATTGAAACGTTGCAGACCCAATACGCTCTCGCATCTGAAAATTGGCAAGGCATCGAAAGCACACTGACGTCCCGCGTCGTAGCGCTCGAGAAAGACCGTGACGAAACGGCCAAGCGCGAGTCCGACATCAGGCGCAAAGCCAGAGAGGTGAACTCTAAAGCTCGTCGACTCGAAGACGAGCTCGAGGGCATCAACGACCGGGCCCGATCACTAGAACAAGATCTCACAGAGCAGCGAGCTTCGGCCCAGAAACTGCAAGCCCGCTTAGCACAAGCAGAAACCGCTGCACAAGATTCGCGCGCAGAGCTCGAGAAAGAGAAGAAAGTGTGGGAAGCAGAGTTCCAGCAACGGCTTGAAGAGGAGAGAAACAAGTGGCGAATGGAAATGCCAACGCATAATCTAACAGGAGAAACTTATCTGCGCGCCATGTCACCCTCAACGTCGAACCGCAGACATTCTCCTGACCCCATGGGCGCACACAACCGAAGAGCCATGCCGCGCTCCATCTCCGCAGGCATGGAGAACCCCCTTTCGCCTCTGGACCGCATGCTCGACGATCGCCGGCCGTCTAGCTCTCGTCAGAAATCGAGTCGTACCCCTGAGATGGGTACGCCTCCGCGTCAAGACTCGTTCCCACAGTCACTATCTACTCTTAATGGCGCTAGCGCCTCCAACACACCCTCTATTAATATGTTCGACCACGACGAAGGATACGAGAACGTTTCATCCCCGCAGCGAACTATCAATGACATGATCTCCGTGTCCACCGTCGGCGCTGGTCCCTCGGTTCAACTGGTTGAGCGCATGAGCGCTGCGGTGCGCCGACTGGAATCTGAAAAAGCAACGTCCAAGGAGGAGATGGCTCGCCTAGTTGCACAGCGCGATGAGGCTCGCGAGGAAGTTGTGGCGCTTATGCGGGAGATTGAGGAGAAGCGTGCCCAAGACCAGAGGGTAGACAAGCTCGAGAAGGATTTGAGGGAGATGGATCAAAGATACCAGACTACGCTTGAGATGCTTGGAGAAAAGAGCGAGCGAGTAGACGAGTTGGAGGGTGACGTTGCGGATCTGAAGAAGATTTATCGGGATTTGGTGGAGACAATGAAGTAGAGTCTGAGCTGAGTCTCTGCAGACTTATGTGTTTCTATGAGAGGCGTTGGTCTAGAATTTCTTCTCATTCGTTGGTTTTAGGCATCTGGGATGTTCGGTGCCTGGTTTGGTGTTCGATAAGTGCTCATTCTTCCATTGCTGGGTCTAGCACCGTCGGATTTTCTACCTTCCACATTCAGGAATCTCTTTCCATCTACCATACCTGTAGTCTATACACTATACTTTGATTGCATCTTGTCGGTAGATGGCTAGTCTATTCCAAATCTATGCCCTCGCGCTCTGCAGCTTGCAGAATGAAGCTCCTTGTCTGCGTAATTGTTAGTTCCAACACCTCACACCGCCAAAAGCCCGGACATATACACACCTTCGCATCAGGCACCAAATCCAACGCCTTCTTCCCCTCCCTATCTTCCTTCTCAAAGTCCGCGCCTTGCGTCAGCAACAGCAGCGCCGCGTCCCCGTGCCCCTCGCAGATCGCATGGTGCAGCGCCGTCATGCCGTCTATATCCGTCGCATTCAAGGGAGATTTTGCGTCGAGAAGGATACGCATCATGGGTACGGAGCCCACGGCTGCGGCACGGTGGAGCGGGAGTTGACCACGCTTGTCTTTTATTCGCGCAGAGGCGGGGGGCTGCTGCGAGAGTAGGGTTCGCGCGATATCGAGGGAGGATTTGGAGGCGCAAAAGTGGAGGGCCGTTTGGCCGTTGTTGTCTACACAGTCAGCCCTGGCCTCTAGCTCTAGCTTCTCCTCGTCTTGTCGAGGCTTTGTTACGCACTCTTCGCATTCACATCTGCATCCTTCCTCAGCAGTAGATTTACAATCTGCTCGCCATCTTTTCGTGAGCAAGCCATCATTAGGGGCGTCCAGCCGGACCCATCTTGGGCATCGACGTCGAAGTGTTTTTGTTGTGAGAGGAGCTCGACGATGGGAAAGTGATTGAAGGATACGGCCCAGTGGAGGGGGAGCCGGTCGTCGAGGTCGCGGAGTTGGGCGAGGGAAGGGTTTGCGGCGAGGAGAGATTCTACGCGCGATGCTGGGAGAGGGTTAGTTGGATGGTAAGTGTTTGGAGTTGTGAGAGGCTGGGGGGAAGTTCGAGGGGTGAAAGGCTTGAGGGGCAATGGAAGGGGAGAGCAGTGAAGCCTGGGAGACATACTTCCACCTTCGCGACAGGCTTCGTGAATTGCGTATTTGGTTTTGGGGTCCATGGTGGAATAGCTCTAGAAGTAGAGTACAATGAGTGTGGCGTATAAAGGCGAGGAAGCTGGGAGCTTTGAGCTTATAATGAGATGATCCCGCCGAGGCAACACCAACACGTAAACTATTCTGCCGAGGCGGTGAACACTAGTCTTAACCTATTATATAAACAGGTCTACTTTCTCCCTCTTTTTATCCTGGTGGATCGCCATGTTCAGCCTCCTTACGTCAACGGACATTTTCCAACGTTTTCGTCATATATGGCGCTGTAGTAACATGTCGTTATCACGTTTCGCTCCTCTATAAAAAAAAGTTAAGCATAAGCCGACGCTGGGTGCAGGCATTCATTTTATTTCGTGTGGACTTCACTTTCTACCTCGTTATTATTTATGGTTTTCAACCTCGTGTTCTTCCAATTTCGGAATGAGTGTCTTCTGTTTGTCTCATTCCAATCGTCCTCGCTTTGAGACAGAGTACCTCCAAATTGAACATTCGCTGGCATAGGGCAAGGTGGTTTCTGACACGAGTTACACAACCTCAAATGTATGTATGAACTGCGCCATGCTACAACGGCGCTGACTGTCACTAGCCATATTTCTTGCTTCTATTGTCTTATTGCCTTCCAGTTCATATCTTTGTTGAAGTTCGGTGCATCTATATTAAGTACTCGCTGTTGTAGTACATATGTGTATGCATTCCTCGCGTGGGCAGTGCCCCCATGACGCTCGGGTATTCTCTCTGCATTCCTCTCTCCATTCCACCAGTCTTTTGGATCCAATGGATATCCAGCTGTGGGGGTTGCTTATCTATACTAAGTGCTCGACGTTGCATTCAGCCTTCTGGGTAGACTTATTATCACCAGGTATATGCATGTATTTATATCCAAGTATCTCATTTTGGTATGACTACTCATCTCAAGTCAATCAAGCCAGTCCATTTCTTATTCGTCATAATGGTATATCTGACTGACCCACAAGCGCCTCTCACGAAGTTCAAAGATAGCGTCATCAGCCTGAGTAAAACTACACGTACGTAACTCCCAAGAGTCCACAGTATCACATTCATGTCATGTAGCAACAGCCTGACAGGATACCGCTTGAATATCTTTCAAAAGACCAAGTATCATATCCTTTACAGAACCACATTGACCTATCCAGTCTTCCTCGTCAACATTCTCAACCACCTCGACGCATCGCACTTGCCCGTCTCTTCCCTCTCTCACACCCTGCAAACCTTCCAACAGCATCTCATCCTGCTCTCTCACGAGATCCTCTCAGTCAATTGCCCTCACAAGAATGGTTTCAAATTGCAGACCTTGTATCTTTGTTGGCAAACGCACAGCAGTGTTTCTCACGGCTCGATGGTAATATTTGTGAATAGCATGAGGTCGAAATTTAGTAGTATGAGGAGGTACTTCGAGAAGGCAAAATTGGAGGGCAAGGTGAGGCATTTGGATTTGAGAGTTGAGATATATGCTATGGCATTAGGGGGGATTGCGTTGGTCAATGCTGTGTAAGTATACATGTTGTCGGCGGGCTCTTGTCCAGCATCATTTTGGCTTCTACATCATTTGCATTCTCTGTTAGAGTGCTTGCTAATTTCGACCAGACATGCCACGCACCAATACCTCGGCCCCGAGTTCCGTGAAGTGGGCTTCAAGACCATTGAGAACTGCACTGTGCAGATCTCCTACAACGTCTCTAGGCTTGCACAAAACGATTCGATATCACCGCGCTTCTCCAAAGACACATCATCCAAAGCCAAAACAGCAACCGCAACCCGCAATTCTGAACCAACCGATCCCTCCACCCAACTTATTGAGATTATTACTAGTAGAATGGACGACTGCAATAAGCACACTCGTAGCTCTCCTCCTTCGGCCTCAGACGCAGACATCAGCACGACCTACCAGCTTATCCATTCTCGACTATCAATAGTATCACCGCTGGAAGAGGAAATCTACACAACCAGTGTGCGACTAAGGACTGCGACTATGATTCAGAGTGGCACGATCAGGTCCGAAGCTACAAGTCTTGTGCAAGAACATAGAGGGGAGTCCGAGTTTGACTCGCCAGTCTTTTGTATTGAGAGGGGATGCGAATACTTGCATATGGGACCGGGCTCGTTGTTTCCAGTGGGCGAGGAAGAGTTCTGCGAGGATAGGATACCTGAAGTGGACGAATCTGATTAAGTAGGGTTTGACCCTTTGCTTTGGAAATGAGTGTTATTGTAATTCTGGTTGTGCAAGTCACAAGGCTATCTGATTTATGAAGGTATGATAGAAAAACACCAATGAAAGAAAACTTTGTCAAATGGGAATCTGCAGTTCACACCCTCCCGAGCTCAGCTAGTTCACCTCACCGTCGTAGCTGACCTTACCACGTGACCACACGAATGTATCCTATATCCACTCTCCCATCCACACTTTCTTCATTGGGTCAACGCGTTATCGTGTGATCGCCTCCTATTATCTTATTTTTTGCTGGCCTGAAGTCTCAATGTGAATACCAAACCCCAATCCGGAAAAGCCGATTCCAAGTTCGCCCCTCACCTCAACTCCGGTACCCTAACACGCACCAGCAGATCACCCGCTGCACCATGGTGCGGTATCGGTAGCGGCCCGCCCGCACGCACACGTGCATGTCAGTCATCACCTATAAATCACATACTGGGGCATCTGCAGTGCGACATCTGTCTAGAAGCGTGTTCTAAAACTGTGGACTGGTTGTCTGTGTGTGTGCCGATTCCGAAGCAGGGAAATAATTAACATTTTGGGTTATTAGAGATCGGGTCAGATCAGGAATCACGCATTGAAGATGTGTAGCTGAAGTAGACGGATGGAGAATATCAATTTGCTCCACACACAGGTTTTGCATGCACGCACGCGCACGCCTCAGATTAAGCTTCCGCCCCTTCGGCCAATCCAAGATATAACAAAAGAAAGAAGCTACCGTACTATAGATAGCATTGCTCTCAAATTCAAACTTTATACAAACAGCAAAGAAACGAGGGAAAGTAGTAAGCGCTCTTTTTAATGAAGAGCGAGTATCCATCCCGTCCGGTCCAGCCAGCCCTGCCCAACAACGACAAACAAAACGACAAGCAAATGTGGTATCAAGCCTCCGACCCCCAAAGAACCAACTATCGAAAATTCGATCTTCTGATCGCCTGCCTACAAAGCCACCAGTCAATGCTAGCCAGGAAAAGTGTACAGCAGACATGACATGCCATCCTGGGCCATGCTTAGGTGGATATTATAGAATTACAACAGGGTACAATCTGGATGATGACGTGGTGTCGGTGAATAAGCAAGGAAATACCAAGAGACGCCACCCAGCGATTGGAGATGTGGGAACAAAGCCCGTCTATACCTGACAAATGAACTGACACAAGGAGACGAGAAGACGACGACTTTGGTCGACTGGAGCAGATGAAATGGAAGGAATCTTTGATCGCTCGAGCTAACTCAGCGACATATTATGATCCTACCGGCCATCGTGCAACATTCTTTTCCAAAATGCCCAAGCCAAAAAAGGAGTGGGTTGGTAGTAGTGATGGATGATGTGTTATAATAAACGTAGTCGCCAAATGCAAATTGATTGGGGGGTATTCGCCATGGATGAAATGAAAATGAGAAAGGAAAACATCTCCCGTCTAGTAAGGTTGGTATCTCTTACAAAGCTCTGTAGCCCCTTTGAATGAAACAAGAAAATCTCCGGTGGGCCACTTGCTGAGGATTACGCACCGGCGTCCAAAGATATGACTAAATAGGGGGAACGACAAAGACATCGATCCCATGCCCACTAATTTCCCACCTAAATCCTCGCTCGCCACAATGGAAAAAAATGCCACCCGCTATGTAGTATGGAAATACCTGAAAAAAAAAAGTGATTCTTGTAAAGGAATGTGGGGTAGTTTCCATATTGACACAAGATACTGTAATGATTGGACCACGTTGGTGACAACGCCAAAACACCATCTAAAATGCGCTTCTTTTGACTTTGATAACTCGTACGTCTGCAACTTGCTCGACTCGTATACCGTTCCTGACGGGAGGTTGGGGTCGTCAGCCGTGAATGAGGCGCGAGCCAAGAACTGTATTGGACCAGAAGAGGCGCGGGAAGATTTGAAAACCACAGGAGACCGTATTACACCAATTATATATCTAACGGATGTAGAGAATTGGAGTTGAGATCTAGACGGAAATATTGCGATATGACCATGTATCACCGGTACATGGACTGTGTAGCTATCAGACTGGCTGCCACACTCGAAGCCCAGTCGTTCTCGTCGTACGGTGGCGTCGGCCATTTCGAGGGCCCTTCATCGTTGGTTGATCGAGTCTTTGAGATCTCCAAGGGTTTTGTGGGCGTCGCGTAGGGTTGGTTGAAGCTCACGCCATTACGATTTGCTGAAGGCGAAGGTGTGGGATATGCTGCGGCCGGGGCAACGTTAGGCTGGACCTGTCGGACAGGCTTCTTCTGGTATTCTAAACCCGTCTTGTTGGTTTGTCGATCAAGCTTCTTGACTGCCTTCTGGGTAGAAGCAAGCACTTCGCTTAGGAGCTCCTCTTCCTCGTTAGGAGTTTCATACCGGTTTGAGGGGTTCGACTTGTTTTGGACTGCTCGCCGAGTCCTGCTTGAAATTGGTCCAACGTTGCCTTCCGACGATCGGGCATCTGGACCGTGAGGTAAAGAGTGGTGACGCTTGAGCATAGAGTTGGTTGCGACACGTGAGTTGATATTTTTCGACGCATTGCTTGGCTGCGGGGGACCTTCAAGGCTACACCTCATGTGGTTCAAGGCTTTGTCGAGTTCGGAGAACTCCGAATTTGTTGACGGTGCAGGTGCGATGGAAACCTGATCCACCATGCCAGACTGCCTGCTGTTATTGTTTCCCCACGGAGCACAGCCCGCGTTAGCCTCGATGTCGTCTGAATTGGGCGACATTGGTGTCTGGTAACGACCAGACAGACGGCGAGCTCGTTTCCTTAGGTGAGAAAAGAAACCTTCCTTATGTCCACTAGAAGGCGATGACAGCCCAGATTGGCCGTTTAATGCTCTCTCCGCTTCTTGGCGATGGATTTCTGCATAGTGATTACCGTGCGAGGCGACCGAAAGCTGACGGCCAATCTTCTTTGCAGCTTTCTCTTCAGACTCTGCGGCCCTGACACTGGCCTGAGCGGTCACCTCTGCAGACAGAGGCGAGACTGGCCGGATGGAGGGCAAAATGGGAATAGGCGCTCCGTTGGAAGGCACGCCGTTCGTCCACGTAGCTCGCTTAGGCACATGCGGACGAGGCTTTGTTGAAGCAGTTGCACCTACAGAAGTCGAGTGTGCAGGCGAGGGTCGGGGTGATATTGGTTGCACCGGGTTGTGTTGCGGCACAGCTGGAGCGCTCTCTCGGGCAACCAGTGACCGTCGTAGCCACGAGGAGGTTTTTGAGGTGATGCTTGGCGAGGCATCAGGTGAGTCCTTGCCGGAGAGATCCGACTGCTTGCGACCCAATAACCGTGAGGACGACGACTTCAAACGCAAAGGATCGAAAGCATCTTGGAAATAATCGGAGGCCAGTGCCTGAGTTGATGTTGGCCTATTGCGTGGGTCCCACATAAGGCACCATGTGACAAAAGTAGCCAGACTGGTAGGCCATTGTGGAGGTTGAAGAATCGTATCCATCGAGTGGGGTGCCATCTGTAAAAATCGAGTCAATATAGTTCTGGGGATGGTCGTAAGCCTTGCATACCTTTGGGAAGGAGAAGCCTAGCTTCTGAGCTAGTCGCACTCCGTCTTTCCATTCACCACCACCAACGCGTTGCCCATACTTATTTACCCAACCTCCAGGGCTACCCATTATTTCACACACCCTCCATACTTGGTCTACCTCGTTTCCACCTGGGAAAAGAGGCTTGAGCGTCGCAATTTCCACCGCCATCGCTCCAACGGCCCAAATGTCTACTGGGGCAGAGTATTCGCCTGCGCGTAGTAGCACTTCGGGAGCGCGATACCAACGGGTCGAAACGTAAGTGGTGTATGGCAGCTTCGAGTGTGTTTCTCGGGCCAGACCAAAGTCGGCAATCTTGATAGTGTATACTGGGGGTGTTGACGGAGGAGTCATTAACGCCGAGTACCTTCGAAACGGATGCGATGTGTCGTTCTGCTGCTGCGACGTCGAAACCAAAATGTTTTCGGGCTTGATGTCGCGGTGGAAAAAGTCGCGATGGTGGATGTGCTCGAGCCCGGATATGATCTGGAACAAAATGCTTTTCACACTGTGCGCGTCCAGAGGTTTATGGTCGCGCGCCTTCATCAGCTGGTAGAGATTTCCGTCCATATATTCCATAGCGATATGCAACCTTCGGCTGTAGGGGTCTAGGAAGATGTCCAGGGCAGGAACAAGATGAGGATGGGGAGGCAACGAACGAAGGAAGATGACTTCACGAAGCTCCAAACAGCTTTGGAACGAGTCAAAAGTCTTCTTCATCGTCTTGATCGCGACCTTTTACGCGTTAGTATACGCGCTTCTCTGTGTATAGAGTGTCACTTACCAAAGTGCCTCGCCGGGCAATGTGCGCACCGGAAGTTCGTACGCGTGCAAGCGCAACGCTGCCGAAGCTGCCATCGCCGATTTCCTTCATCACTTCATACCTTTCCTCGAGAGAAGCCCAGCCATGAGGCTGGTTCTGTGTGTCTGGGTACATGGTGCTGCTTCCACTTGGAACTGCTCTCAATAGTCCGGGGATTTAGAGCAGCTCTTGCGTGGACGGCGGAGGACTGGAATCGATGAGAAGCGATCAACACGATGTACGTGGATGAGCTCACCGGTACGGTGTTCAAAGACTACTGTCCGTTCTGGTTCATCTCAAATTGGTGGATTGGTGTCTTAGTTGAGTAGCACAAACTGGTTCAGAGCGGGGAGAGATGCAGTTCGGCGGGAGGAGAGACAAAGATCAATGCGTATCGAGGAGTTTGAGGTGCGATAGGAGCAGGAGTAAGGGTCCAGGTTGATGCAGTGGCGGGAGAGTGGAAGAAATGAGGGACGACGGTTGGGAAAGGGCGTGTGGAGACAGGTCCAGGGCCACGGTAGGCGGGTAGGTTCCGTGAGATGGGTTCCTTCTAGTTTGTGAAGAATAGGAATAACTTCATGCCCATAGCTCGAGTGGCTTGACAATCACACTATGGCTCGAGGACTGTGCGTCCGGGGAGACAGGAAAGTGGATTTGAACGAGAAAGGAGGTTGGAGATACGATGAACCAGAGCGGGCGTTGGGCTCAAGGAGGCGTGTTGACGAGGCGGTCAAAACGAGGTTCGGGGCGGTGATTGATGGACGATTCGGCGCGCGAGAATTTGCAGTCAGGACCTAAGCTATGGCGCCAGTTCCGGCGGTCTGCTTTGATTGATGGAGGGTTCGCTGAGGAGTGACAGACGAGGGCGACTGTGGGCTTCAGCATGAATCGTTCTCGCCAATTTCGGATAAGCCCAGGCCGTTGGAAATAATTAGAGAGGAAAGGGAGTGCACAGGGGCGTCGAGCGTAATTATGAATAACCTAGGCGGCTCGAAGGAGGATAGTCGCGCCAAAGGGCCAGAGGATAGTCGTTGCTGTGGTGAAAGGAGCGAAGGTGGCGGTCGGCGGTGCTGTGCTGGCAAGTCGCAAGCCTGATAGATGAACGGGCCGGGGAGACACGCACTGGCAAACGAGCGAAACAGCGCGCAGCAAGGCTTAGGGTGTGTGAACAGAGCGGTGAAGCGCGAGAAATCAGAAGCAGAGTGGGCACACTGTCGTCTGGAGGGAGACGGGTCACGAATGATTACTGCGCGCGACAGCCATGGCGGGAGGTTTTGTCGGTGCTGGGGAGTGATGAGAGTGAATGTGGCGGCGCGCCGGCGAGACTGGACGGGCGACCACAACCAGACCAGCTTGGGGGTCGTGAAATGAGCAGGACTCTGCCAGGGGACGGGGGGCTGACTCTTCGCGAGAGGTCGACGGCTCGGGGGGATGATGGAAGGAGGAACGGCTGGATCCGCCAGGGCTTCACGTCGCTCCACGCCTCAAGCTCACCGCGCGCACCCTAACCTCTAACAGGCCGGTCCAACGTGCCGGACTGCGAAAAGACGCCGCGGCGATTGGCTAACACGCCCCCTTTTCTCGTCTTTATTGAAACAATTCTCACAGTCGCGCCGGTCTGCCAGCGCGCATTATGCACGTGCACGTGACGCGTTGTGCTGCAGATGCAGGCGCTCCCAAATTATCCCCTTTGCGTGCCATGACAGCGCCGTGCGCACAAATCTTATGTCCCGCACAGGCATAGGCTCGCCCAGCCTCGCTGCCCTCTAACCACAAACAACAGCAGCAGCAGCAGGGAGGCGTCGCGATGGTATCGATGGTCGCGGTGCGCCTCGCTGCGCGACTCGGCGGCTGCGCGGGCCATTCCATGTCCACCGCAACGACAGCGACTCCACGCCGCAGCGTTCGAGTGTCACCCTTTCTCCAGCGGTGGGACAGGCTCTCACCTCACTCTCACCAGCCTCTCCATGCCACTGCTGGGCGCACGTTCTGACGGCATCGGTGCGCCATACCCCTTTCCCTCTGCCGCCATGGGCTCCCTGCCTTGTTTTGGCACGGTGCCTGAGAACCACGTCGACGGGCCAATAAGGCTGGCCTAGCGCGACGCCCCATTCACAGGACGGGAATGGTCAGACGGCGCCGGCGATTCACCCATGAGTCCTGCACTCCTGAAGCACGTCGCCGACTCGATGTGAGTGCTGTCAGGTTCGCGATCGCTGATGGATGAGATCAGACTTGGAGCGAGCGAGCGGCCGGGTCCAATTTTCCAGCACCAACTGGGTGTGACTGGGCTCACAGAGTGCACCTCCAGCCATCCTGCATCAAATCGTTATTGCCGATATCGATATCGATATCGTCACTGGGTGTAAACAAGATCGGACAGCGGAGAGTCCGACGGAGCTCACGATAGCTTCCAGCAGCCTCAACATCAAAAAATGCAAAACCACCACTCCTCGAGCGAGATCAGCTCAAGTCCAGACCCAACAGCTCTCCCGCATTAGACCCGACAAACTTGCCTCGATCGTCCGCGTGCCTAAATCACTTGTTGAGCGTTCACGGAACGGTAAGTAGAGTTTGCGGGTTTGATAGCTTTCTCGGCTGCTTTCTTTCTCAGCGGGCTTAGATCGACCCGTCGCACCACCTCAACGTGAGATTTGAGTCAATACGAACATGTCAATACCATCATCTTCTCTCGGTTCTTCTCATCTCCCCGAGCCCTTTCCGTGTTGCCCATTCCGGTTCTAGTCATCAAGATATATTACTTCCCACCTTCCACGCAAACCCCGAAGATTGCCCGGCGTCTTGCAGTTCAGCTCTGGCAGCCTTCTTCTTCCACGCTGTCTCCCACGCGGTTCACGAACGGTGTCCGTCGTGCAAGATCTCCAGCACGATGCAGCTCACCGAACGGTGCTGCGCTAATCGACACCCACCTCTAAAGAAAGCGCATCATAAGTCCAGAACAGCCTGATTCTTCACGATGCAACAGCCAGCAACAACGGAACCGCCTTGCGAAGCGTTTGTAATGTCTCGAGATCAGCTCTCATCTCGCTCACATTCAGGCAGTAGATCTCGTCGGTAATGACAACACCCCCCAGCCAATAACTCGCTTCAAATCTGCAAATTTTCAAACCTACATTCACCCAACAACCACGTCGCAGTTGCGACTCCTTGGCGGTGCTGATGGTTTGCCCGTTGCAATCCAAATAGCAACGGGCCATCTGATTGCTCATCTATCCAACCCCGGACAACAGTTGCTGCAAACCTGCAAGTCATCCTCGTAAACACCGCCAACACACACCTTTTCATCCGTTCTTCAACGGTTGTTTCCCCTTTGAGTTCTGCACTGCTGAATCCAGCATTTCATGCGCACGACGCGTTTCCATTAGCCTTCCGGCCTTTCCATAGTGCATCAGGCGTTGATAGCAACGAGATTTGCAACCCGTTGATCCACGCGACGCGGGCGCGAGGCGCACGCGGGACGAGCCCTATTCTTCTTTCTTACATAGGATAGAAGGGCGTAAGTAAGAGTTATTCTCGGGGTTGCGTCACCGCTGGATGATTTAGCGTTGTGCCTCATCCAACACGATCCTTCGGGCATGGCAGAACCAGGATTTCAGGACCTGCAGCTCCGGGACAACTCGGGCAAGACTGAAAAGATAGCTGGGTTCTCTAGCTGCACCTTCCGCATGGCGGTTTCATTGCAAATCTCGCTTTCATTTGCTTTCTTCTTTCGGGTCGGAATATGGGTGTGGCGGTCGCAGAAAAAGAAGAAGTGGGATGTCACCACGCACGAAGAAAAAGAAGCGTGGGTCGACGTTCTTGATTCGGGGCTACGGAGCTTTTGGCAAGGATAATGGATAACGGTAAGGGTGGGTGGCACACGGTGTGGCGCAGAGAGCTCAGCACGGCGTCATCCTGTCTGTCAAAAGCACTAATGAGTTATTTTTAACCTCGAATTACTGAGCTGCGATACCCTTCGACGTTGTCTTCGTTCCCCGTTTTCGAGGGCCATTTCGAGAATACCGGAAACATTCTCGAAGGTCGAGTCTGCATTGTCACGTGCAGGTTTCTTCCACACTGTCGGTCATTATGTCAATTGGTCCGATGACAAATAAATTCTCAACTTTACAAGTTCAAACTGACCATCTTGTGCTGCTACACGGCGCAAGTTTACCAACGCAATACATTTCCTTGCAGTTAAGCCTTTGACCCCCCTATCAAACACCTGAGACAATTTTTGGACATGTCTCAATCATTAGCTGCAAATCGTACCTTCCCATTTCCTCCTTCTCAACTATAGACGGCAGTTCAAGCCTTGCATACCAATGGCTCACCGCGTCGATCCTTCCCACGCAAGCCACATATCTCGACGAGTCCTCTTGGATTTGTTTCATGAGGATCCGTTTTGGAAGCACCAGTGCTTACACGAATAGAGCTTCTTCTTTGAGCAACGGGATATGCGCGTGGCTGCTTATGCTGGCACGCCTCGATTTGCATGTGCGAAGTGAATTGATTGATGGATAACTCCCCGGAATCGAATTTGATAGATACCCTACTTGCTATTCGGGTGTAAGATGTAACGTACGCACCCCCAATATTATTCTCCTCGGAGGTGAGAGCACGTAGTATACACTGACGAATAGCTCTACTGCCTTTGCTGCACATGGGACGACGTACCAGAGACATGAGAGACATATGTCTTCTCATCGGCGAATGGCTGTTGTGTCGAAGACTGACTCTCTACATCGGACAATCTCTATTTTTTTTCTTCCTCCAAGGCTTCTTTACGGCAATCCTTCCATCTCTGTTCTACTCTCTGTTCTAAAGTCACACCCGACGCCGAACCAGTTGACATTCTAAGTCTATTCTAAGACTGATAATACAAATTGTGTGCGCCCATGGCTATGGTCTCTTTAATAGGATTTCTCTTGAACCAGGACTTTGGTGACTATTCTTCTGCCGTTAAAGTTGCCATATGCGCTCACCCGTCATCGACTTACTAACATTAAGACACGAATCAATGTTGCCGGGCAGACAGCCAGATTACTATACTTTTTCACCTCACGATCCAGCTAAAAGAAACACACTAAACTCGAACTCTGATGCGCTCTTCGAGGTGGAAGGAGATATTGATGATCGAGCTCCCTCTTCCTGAAGGCGCACCCGCGACGGACTTCTGACCATCAGAAACACAATCACTACACGCACCTTCACCTCTCCATAATTCTGGCATTGGGCATGAGCACGAAGAATTGAAGATACATGAGAAAGAAGGGCAAGTGCAGGCGTGCACCTTTTGCATATTGGCAACGCATTACGTGACGCAACACATGACGCCCTTCCATCCAACAGCTCTCTTCCCCGAACATCCCGCATCCGCTCAACCCCAAAATTCACCACCTAAATTCTATTTCTCAATCGATGTCAATGTCAATGTCTCATGCTGCTTTCTCTCCTTCCCCCGATCCACCTTGTGCATACTATGTAACCTAGCAACAACAGACCCAGTATCAACGCGAGCAGAACTCAATACATCAAACGCTTAACATGCACGGGAAAACGCACAACACACACCGCCTAGCTCACTACGTCTCTTTTCTATCGCACCACCCATCATGTACAAATTCCTAGGTATCTAGGTACCTCCATGTGCACGCTCTTTCAATACAAACCGAACCTGCAAAACCGTACTACTCCGAACCATAAAATAAGCCCATATGCAGACTGGTGGTCTCGGCCTCTTAACAGAATAAGTTAAAAGAAGTAAAAATAAGGATAGACAGGAGCAAAGTGCGTGTAGTTTCTGCACCTAAGCTGCTAGAGGCAGTGACAGCACGGATGTTCCTGACCGCCTTTTCGGGCGGTGCGGTACGGCTCCACCCGAACCTAACTGAACTTCATGAGGAAATTCACTACAGGTCTGAATCTTAAGCATACGTTGACCCGCATGTGCAGCGGGTGGAGAAGGGTAAGGGTTCATGTGTGTAAATACAGGTTGTTGCATTGAGATATGTATATAGGCCGAGGTGACTTTCGTGGTCTTGACACGTTGGCAGCTTGCACACCGACAAAAATGTAGACACAAAGTATTTGCACGGAAGCTGCTTACATTAAGCGAACTACTACAGGCATATCTTACTCAGTACACAGCCACGAAACAGGTCCTTCCCAGTTGACAAGAGCACTGCAAATGTCTAGTCAGCGCGATGTCCTGACACGAGACGGCGGAATGAGGGGACATTGAATATGGGTATCAGTTCTCCAAGGTGATTGTTTCTTCAACGATTGACTTTCAACGATCAACTCCGAAAGAACACAGCGAATCATTGTGTTCATCATGTAGGGTGTGGTGGTGGGGAAAGCGAGAAATTGTGCAGCTTACCAACTAACTCTCACAATCTAGGTTGGAAGCCGTTTTCTGCTCCGACACTGTTCGGCGATATCGTCAGCTTATGAACATATATCGTTGAATGAAAGAGTATTGTAGGTCAAAAAGGATTGTGTCCATCTTAAGTCAGCCTGCGCGAAGGTTAGCTTACAAACATCTGGAAGTCGGTGCAGTGGTGCAACATACCTCATTAAATCAGATTTTTTAGAGTGATCAGTATGACGAGCCCCCGTTACGAGGCCATCATTCACACAGTGTGAATATCAATATATCATCATCGAAGATGGACCGCTTCCTGAGGACGAAAATATGGCATACCTGAACTGCCATGAAGGTTAGTCCAAGCTCGAATGATATCTATGCTAGCATGGCATCGTGTATGAGGCGATCAGAGATGCTGATGTCAACAATATACTCCCAACCGACACCCACAAGGTTTGTACGCCTTGCTTTCAGCGGATGCCGACCGAAGAGAATGTCTGTCCGCCCGACGCATCGGAAGTCTCATCATAGAAGGGCTACGGGAGGTGAGGGAAAGCGGTAGCGGAAGAAGGTGTACCTATGGAGACGCAACGTTAGCTTTTCAATCTCATAGATAAAATGTGCTGCGTAATTGTGAATAGAGAGGGGCAAGATCAGACAAGGCTGAAACTAGAGTGACAGTGTCGACATTGTATATTCGGGTCGAGGAATGCCTTTCCGGTCAAGTATCATCACTTTGCTGGGGATGTAGGAGATGGGAGATGGGTTGTGGTACCTTTTGAAAGAGATGAAGGGCCTTAAGCAAATGAGTGCCTGCGCGATGAGAAAAACTCTGTAACGCAAGTTAGCCAGCTGCCCATGAAGACTTCTATTTGCTAGGAGAATTTGCGATGCATCATTGTAATTCTAGAGACTTGTAGTCCTCAAGGTATTTAGGAGTTGGATTGTTATAGATATAATCATCTGCGGCGGCAATGGGAAGAGCGGATGCCACTTACGGGAAGATTAACACAGACAGGACCAGCTATGTCAGTGACATAGAGCAATACAAAGCTTTGAAGCACGCTATTTGCGCAATGCAGGTAGCGGCCGTGATGTTGTGGTTGATTGAAGGAGCTTGAAGGTGAGGAGAAGTCAAAGAGCTTCGAAATTTTACCCAGCACGTTAGCGCCGGTATATAGTAGTGCCGAGTTTCATGATCACGTGGTAATCCAACTTCGCTCTAAAATCTGGGCCGTCCTTCCAACTCGCGTCACTTCATATGAGTGTTGAAGGATTCATAGGGTCTTGAATACCTTGTTGAAAAGTTTGGGGCTACCTAGTAAGCTTAGCAGCTCCAAGAGACCCCAGATATTACGTAGTAGGTAATCCATCTCCTTACATCGACATAGAGCACACTACAAAGCCTCGGAATATCTTCAGAGAGAAGAAAAGGGGTATGTAATTTGAACTATCGCACCACTGTAAAATCCATTCTCGGCACGGCCTCAGCTGCCCCCGTACTGCCGCAGCTCCTCCACTATCTCAAAAAAGGAAGAGTTAAATGAAAAGAGAGTAAGTCTCTCCTGCAATTTTGATGCCATCATCTGTCTTTCTCTTCCTCCAGCATGATGCATATCGCTGTGCAGCTGTTCTAAAAGAACATCATCATCCCGATCCGCGCACTCATCAAATGCTCCGTAAAGATGCCAAGCAGTTTGCACGTACATTCTGAGGGATCCTGCAATCTCCTCCGCAAGAGAAGAATATTCCACCGAGTCCCAAAAAAATTAATTTGAAAGAAATGAAAGTAGGTATAAAATGGGGTATGAGCTGCAAGTAAAAATGTGAACATAGAAGAGAAGCTGGTAAAACCCTCCAGCACGTCCTCATTTACGTTCGATGCTTATATGCGGAGCCCAGGCGTTGCAAATCGTCGGTGAAACATAAAGACATCTCGAAGGGAAATAATATAAACAGCATCGAAGCAAACGTGTGAGGTGTATCGGGGTATGTAATCCTTTCCCTTAGCGCCGGTAAAAGCAGATGCGTGATGTGTATCCGAAGCGAAACAGCACCTAGGGTGATGACCGAAGACTTAGAAGCAATTCAGGGTGCTCTTCTTCTTCTTATTATTCTTATTGGGGTTGTTGAGTGCCGCCATCCGGGCTTCCAGGTGTGCGCGCTCTGCCTCGACGCGAAGCCGGGCATTGCGCTCCTCTTCGACGGCTTGTAGAGAGTGTCGCGCCATGCTGCGCTCCTTTCGCATCACCGCCAGCTCTTCCTCGAGACTATCACACTTCTTCCTCCATTTCTCCTCTTCTTTCTTTGTCTTCTGAGTGGAAGATTCCAAATCTGTCAGTGCATCTTCCAGAGTAGCCGTGAGCTGCTTCTCAGCGAAAAGGTGCTTTTCAATAGTACGGATACGGGCTTCCTGGTCCTCGACCAACTGCGCGTGTGCAATGTCTTTGCTTTGATGGCGTGAGGTGGGTGGGGAGGGTGCCTGGTTTGGAGGCGGGCTTCCAGGTAAAGGCGGAAGGGGAATAGCCGGAGGAGGTGAGGGCAAGGAGTTGTGTGAAGTGCTCTTGCGAAGATTCGAATTGTTTGAATTGGATCTCTGGAGAGTCTCCCGGGGATCAATTGACTCGCGATGGGCGGAAGCTCGCTGCGCATCCAACAATTGTGACTAGTCTGATTAGCAGTGCCCTAATCTCATCTGGTGAATATTCGACTTACCTCTAGCAGAGCAATCTTTATGCGAGAGTCCTCAACTTCCTTTTCGATCGCGTCTTTGCGGTTCATGGCATCGGTGAGCTCTCGGCTACGCTCTGTTTGTAGGGCAGACAATCGGTTGTTCGCTGCCTCATGCTGATCCCAGTTCTGGTTCAGCTGGTCTTCGAGCTCTTGAACAAGTCTTGAGCTCCTGAGCTCTTTCGCGTTAACCAACTCAAGTTCTTTGACCGTTTCTGCGTTAGTGAGCTTCAGTTCTTTAACAGTGCCGTTCAAGTTTTCAACAGTCTTCGCAGATTCCGCAAGTTCAGCTCTCGCTGATTGGAGGTCATTGTTGGCCTGCTCCATGCGAGCTGATAACGACTTTCTCTCAGCGACCAAAAGCTCGATTTCGGACTGCACCTTAGTCATGTCCGCTTCCACATTCAGAACGGAGGAAATTCCTTGTAATAGACCTTCCATATCCGCTTTGGCTTGGCCAAGGTCTGAACGAAGTGCTCGTGTAGAATCCTCTTTTGTGACAAGCTCGGCAGTAAGCTTCTCAAGCTCAGCCGCGTGCGATTGTTTCAGAGAATCTAGGCCTTGTTGGTGGATATCGATAGCTGATTTGTGTTCTTCAATCTGCTTCTCGAGATTGGAGACGAGTGATCGGTGGGTATCCAGCTCTTTCTCCGTAAGCTGTCTGGCCTCGGCATCTTCCTCCACCTGTTTGATAATGTTGGAATGAGATAGTTCGAGTTCCGCAAGACGGGCGGCATTGTTTACAGCAGTGAGCCTATGCTCATCCACTTGGGTATTCAGAGCAGCGATCATCTCGGCATGCTTTGCCTTCTCTTGTTCAAGCTCAGCTTCAGCATGGACACCCTTAGCCTGCTCCAGCTCGGCGATGCGGGAGCCGTGTTCAGCTTCAAGCTTCCTCATGGCAGATTCAAGCGCCTGGACAGTCTCGAGATGTTGTTTCTCCGAAACCTTCGCAGCTTCGATCGCTTGCAAATGTTTCGACTGCCATTCATCAACTTCCTCTTGGAGCCTAGCAATTCGATCCTGTGATACGTCTTCATCTTCAGGACCATGGTGGTCGATCGATCTTGAAGCTGGAGGCGAAACTTGTCGAGGGGAAAGGGGCTCATGGAGGGACTCGGGAGTCTGGAGTGATGCCTTGAGACTGTCAACCTGTTCTTGCAACTCCAACTCTCGCTGAGCATGCGAATCCTTGAGCTCCCTCATCTGCTCTTCATTCTGCTTGATTTGGCCCTGCATGGTCGCAACGATAGAAATATCTAGAGGCGATCCCGCTTTCAAACTGGACCTTTCTTTCGTCAGGCCAGTGATCATAGCCATCTTGCCCTCCATCTCCTTTCGTACAGACGTGACCTCACTTTCCAGAGCCTGCACGCGCTCGGACCGTATGTGGAGTTCAGTCATGATGGCATTTAGGTTGAGCTCAAAGTTTTGAATGATGTCCGGTTGATCTTCAAAGTTTTCTAACGCCATGTTGCGAAGCGAGGCAAAGGCACGGTTGGATCGATCGTTGGTCACCACATTCTGGCTTGACTTGCGACGGATAATCTGGGCCGTGGGCGAAGTTGGGCGCGCCATTTGGGCCTTCGTTACTTCGGACTTCAACTCTTCCACATAGTCCAGAGTGTCCTGATGCTGCTCATGCAGATCTGAGTAATTTTGGTGCAGCTCGACCATGCGCTGCTCCTTCTCTGCATGCAATTTCTTGAGTACCTCCAGCTCTTGCAGTAAGGTTGCCTCGTCCTGTACAAGGTGCTGCTCCTCGGTCGGAGCTGCTCTGAGCTGAGCTGTCTCGGCTTCAGATGTCTCGGTCTCCTCACCCTGAGTCGTCATATTACCAGATTCGGCTAAAGACAATTCTGCAGACAATGTACGCGAGGATGGTGGCTGTCCATCCTCTTCCTTGAGTCCATTCACCCCCGCCTCTGCTAAAAAGGATGTTGGCCGAGAGGACGATGCAAGAGACGGGCTACGGTGACGTGCTTCGTCTACGGCGTCCTGCAGTGTAGCCAAGGTACGTAAGGCCTCTTGGTACTTGCTGTGAAGCCTGTCGTAATCTTCAACTGTACCCTCGTGCTCCACGCGGAGATCGAAGAGCTCTTGAGTGACAGATTCCAGCTTGTCGTGAACATACTTTGATTGGGCAGGGCTTTGAGGGACGTCGACAGCTTCTTCGGGTGACAGGCCTTTAGTCAAAACGGCAGGGACTCCCCGGTCTTCGTCATACTCTTCCGCTCTGTCTTTGGTGCCAGGTTCAGCGGCTCCTGCAGTTGAAGGTCTCTCCGCGTCGTCTTCTTCGGCAATTGCGTGAACGTTGGTGTTGAATTGCCGATTGCTGCCGCCAGAGGATCGCTTCTCGAAGAAAGGATCACTGTTCTTCTTTGAATGACCATTCGCTAGAGGGTCCTCGCCTTTGGCTTCTGTCTGGCGAATGTTATCAAGCTCGTATAGCAAATTATCAAGTTTGCCAACACTCCGCTGTCGTTCGACTACGTGCTTGAGGCGCTCAATTTCTCTTTGCATCAGCTCAACTTCTTGTTCGTTTTCTGCAAGACGTTCTTCGAGTGTGGAAATGTATTCCTCACAGCTTGACTCATTCTCGCGGGCCTTCTGGAGCTTCTCACGCAGATCCGAGATAGTGGTGTCGTTCTTCTCGATTCCAGACGCAGAGCTGTCGACTTGAACCTCAAGGGATTTGACATACTCCTCATTGCTTGCTTCGCGGTCCATTGCCTTCTGCATGCGAGCTTGCAGTTGTTGTGTTTGACTTTCCAGAAAAGCGATTCGCGTTTCCTTTTCGAGCAGCTCACTCTCGTTAGTCGAAAGAGAAGACCGAGTATTGGACAGCGAAGACTCCAGACTCTGAATAGTCTTCTCATACTCGAGAACAACAGACTCTACAGCTTCAGCGAAAGAGTTAGATCGCTTCAGTCGGTCGAGTGCAGAGTCACCTATAGTATCCTTCAACATTGGCGTATCTGCAGAATCATTATCGCGAACTTTGGTGATTTCCGAAATCAACTTCGCATGCCGACCGCTCAAAGCATTGTAATTTTCTTGGATATCAAGCATCTGATTGTGAAGTTCAATCTCGCGTTCTGCTTGTCGTTCAGCACGTTCCTGCGGGTTTGCCTTCTTTCTCTCTGTTCGTTCGGATATCCTGATTTGATCGCGCAAAAACTGCACTTCGGCTCGTAGCCTGTCAATTACAGCCTGTTTGTCGCTGTCATCAGAGACCTGTTGGATCTGTGGTTTGATCTGAATAGCGCGAGCGCGCTGTGCGTACTGCACCGTGTTCAAGGTTTCGCTCAGGTGGAATTCGGCAGGGTTAACACAAGCAATCATGTAGGTGATGGCATTTCCGCCGAGGGAGTCTTGAAGGAGACGGGTAAGTGTCGAGTCTCGATAGGAAACGTGCGAGCCGTGCGACCGGGAAGATAGCTGGGAAATGACCTTGCCCAAACTTGCAAGTCCTGCATTAATCGAGATGCCCTCCTTTGCTCTCTCCCCTTGAGCGTGTGTGTTCTTCATCCTCTCACTACCCGCCAAATCCACAAAGTGAAGTTTACTGTCAACGGTAATCCAGTTTTCGCTTCCACCTGACATAGCTTCAATGGGGACTGACATGCGCTTCTCGCGGGTGGTTAAGGGCGTTGTGGCGCTCTTCTTCTGGATCAGATTCAAGCTGAAAACGGCGTGTGAACGAGAAGACTTTGCGTTGACGGCTGTTGCATCGGTCTGACGAATCGAAGATCCAAAATTTAGCGCATTCAGGAGGTCTTCCGTAGAGTTGATCGGAACCTGTGTGAGGCCCGTGAGGAGAATGCGGCCCTTTTGATCTTGACGGATGGCGACAGTGGGTCGTTCGTGTAGTGGAGTCATTTCCGGAATGAGGAGATCACGGAGCTGCTCGTTGTAGATCTACCTTTGGTCAGTGGTGTTAAGTGGATTCTATATCGCTTTGCATACCTCAACATATGTTGCTACCATCTGCCAGTTCCTCTTCGAAGATGGTTTCGCGAAGCTCTGCATTGATATTCCAGATATCCGTGATGGGGCACGGATGCCTGAGCCAGAGGTCCGGCTGTTCCCGTCCAGTTTGTCAAATAGTATAGTTGCTGCCCGAGGTATGATACCTAAACACGACGGTCAGTGAGATGCCCTTGCCAATGCCCACAATCGTATGTAGATAGAGAGTCACGCGTACCCATGATTTTCTGATCGCCCTGTTCCCGCGGACCCGTCGTGCCCATTGTGTATGACTTTCCCGCGCCGGACTGGCCATATGCGAGAATCGACACATTGTATCCCTGGACAAAAGAGCTGACGCTCTCGGTCACGTATTCGAAAACACCCTCCTGCTCCTCGTCTTCGCCAAAGACGCGGTCGAAAACAAACACCTTCCGTCCCCCGGAGGCATCGACAGCGAGACTCGAGGCCGAGGTGCCTTGACAAATGGATCCCCGGAAGCGTTGGGGGACCAGATCGTAGCCCGGATCCCCAGCCTTTAGCGGAGGGCGAATGCGGACAGCTGCATCGGAATTTTGGTTAGTGTGTTGCGATTGCGCGTAGCAGCTGTGGCGCAAACATACCGACTTTAACAGCGGTCCTGTTGTCCTCGTCTGAGGAGGCACGACTGCCACCGCCCTGCTTGCTGCTCATGCTCAGTCTGCTGGAGCTGCGGTTTGAACGGATCATTGCGCTCATGGGACGCTGAATTCCCAACCCGCCAGCCGGCGACCCAGGAGGAGAAGCCATTTCTGCCGGCACGCGGCTGTGCCGTTATTGAATCGTCGGGGCGTGCGCAATTCCTCAGGCAACTGGTGTATCGGCGGTGGTCTGCTTGTAATGCAAAGCGCAGGCGGAAGCCGTCGAGAATAAAGTGGTTGAGTATGGGGGAGCCGCGGTTGTCATGCGGGACGGGCTGTGGTTGGGGCGGCGAGCGCAGCGCGAGAGTGTGGTGGATTTAGCCTGGAAGGGCTTCTTCCAGCGATAGAGGCGCGACGCAGCGGAGAGGGCGAGGTGAAAGCCACGGTGAAGGTGGATGGCAAGGCTAGGGATGGGGTGCAAGAGGAATATTTTTGTGGTGAGAACAGCTGCAGGGTGTTGGAGGTCACTGCGTGTGAATTGGTGCCATAACACGCAAGCCCCTGGTCGTAGCCGGCAGCTCAGGGGAGACTGATAGCCCGCCTGCAGAGAGTCAAGAAGCAGACAGGCCCCGTTGGTTAGCGAGCGAAGAAGCCCTGCCGCACGCCTCAAGGCCTGCGGTGGAAGAATCGGTATTGGTACATAATGGCACAGTACTTCTGGCACGCCCTCGCCCACCAACATGGACATGGCAACTGCTGCCCTCACCCTCGCCCCTCGGCCTGGCAACACTCACTCGGGCGGCTTCGCGTTCTGCGCGCCTTCTGTGCATGCTTGCTTGTTTGCCCCTCTGGGTCCTGCGCCGGCCCACGCCTCGACGGCTGGCCGCGCCCACGGAGCAGCATATCGCCAGTGTGCGCAGCGTCGCCCTGCGAACCTGGGAAATTGAAATTGCCCGAAAGCCCATCCCCTGCGAGCGCGGACGGCGGTTGGCGATGACAAACCTTGCTTGTTCTCACCATGACAGTACATGGGATTACGACACGCCCGCCCGCCTCATCCAAGGTGCGCTCTAGCCGCTTCACTGTCAACGTTTCTGCTTAGAACTCCTGCCGGCGATCGCAGCGCGAGTGGAGTGGAGTGGCGTCGTCGCTCACTTCCTCCGGGCTTCTGCGTGCTAACCCGAACCAGCACCACTCCAAGCAGATGCGCTCCCTGCGCTCCTGCGTCGCGGTCGCTGCCAGACGGGCATCCCTCTCCACCTGCCCGGTTCCCTCCCTTCGCGCCCATGTGCGCACAAGCGAAGCAAAGCGCGAAACGCCCAGCTTCTCAGCTCAATGCTTCATCACAGCTTCTCAATGCGCCCTCGAGGAACCTCCATATCCAGTCCGGATCAGCCTGCCCGAGTCGCGCACGCGTCTCCCCACCACGCGAGCCTACGCCGATGCAGTATGGGCTACGTTTCATAAACGGCCATGCCGAACTCCTCGCGGATACAGAGGCGGGCGAGTACTTCGCCCTCCTGACTTGCCAAGATACGGCAAGGCCAGTCTCGGTACTAAGGTGACCAAGGTTGCAGGCCAATTGTGATGAATCCTGCTTGATGAGCCATTGCACCAGCTACAGTTGCATTTGCCTACCCTAATCAAAGTTTAGTATGAACGTCAATCTGATCCTGCCAACACGCCCACGGAACTTGCGAAAGTCCCTTCTGGCGCAAAGTATATGCGTCCGCTTTTCATGTCGTCCGCCCATTGCCCATCTTGCCGCGCGTGGCTTGCAGACCAGCTAGCCCAAAAGCCCACCGCGGCCCCTTTTTCCACCAGATCGATTTCGACGTCCTACAGTATGCTCAAAAATTTGACGCCGTCACGTTCCAAGATCCGGGACTCGTACGATTGAACACTTCGCACATTTCCTGGTCAGTTGCTTGTGGGTCGGTGAGCGATCAGAGCACCTGCATGTAAATTGCAGTCTAACCGCATTGCGCACGAAGAAGATAATTCTTGCAGCAGGACAACCGCAAATGGTCTGTGCTGCCTATCGCAAATCCACAAACTTTCATGGCACCTTCAACGGCATCCTCCGGGATTCCTCCCGCCAGGCCCTAAATGTACTCTTCAAGGCGGAAGAAGAACGGGAGACGACTTGCGCCACCTCGCCTTATATTGAAGCAAAACACTGTTCGGCGTAAAAGAGTTGCAGTCTGGAAATACGACAGCATTAGCAAATCATCTAGGATATTTATTAACTTTCCAACTTTCCAAGTATTCAATAACGCCCTATATCTCTACCTAATCAGGGCTTCATAAACACACATGAGAGTCACTTGAATCTATGTATCGTTTGGTCTGACAGTGGGCAGCTGGCATCTGCGTCAGCCACCGGTGACATGAATAGCCTCTAGCTGCAACTATGAAGCCCATTGAACACTTGCGGCGAGCGTCAGTTGGGGGTTTTACCCCGCGCTAAATAGTGAGGATTGGCTTCCTAGATGATCCGCGCTGGGATGCGTGCAATATCACACATCAAGCCTCAAACTTCAACATCATTTGCTCCGTAATGAGCTTTCCCCAAGGACATCCTGACAATCTCCGGTCTGCCACCACTCTCCTCCCCGCCTTCCCCGCCTCCTCAGATCCCGAGAAGCTCAATTAAATGACTTGTTCTGCTAGAGCGAACTTCAGAATGCCAGGTTTCGGCTTAAGATGAGGGAAGAGGCTCCTTCTACTCCTTCCAAAAGCAAAGCTATCACTATTAGTCTTTACACAAAACTTAGAGGATGTGAAAGCTTGACATCCGGCGTCGGCATCCCTCCATCCCGAGTCCTAAATAAAAGCATCATCGCATCATTTTTCTTATCTAGCATCATATCTCATTCTTCGAGGCCACGTGCAATTGCACCACCCATCCATGAGACAGGCATATATGCACAGTAGTCTCCAGGTTTGCATCTGCTGTCCTACAGTACCCACCGTTGAGCCAGTGTGCTGCACCACTGCAAAACTTGCTGGTGAAGTGGGGTTCTGGCAGCAGTTTTACGACGTCTAGCGTAGACGTGCTTTATACGAAGTGAGGCTTATGTGGGACTTCAACCCGTACGCATGCACGATACCTCACCTCTTCACACTTTCGCCATGTCCGTCTCACTTCCAACAATACTCTCTCACGTATCCTTCGTTTTCCTCTCCAGCCACCAGTGTTAAACGGCGCTACAGATCCTTGTCAGGCTTCTGGCGAACAGATCAGATACTCGCGGTTAGACATGCCCCGCTCTCATATTACCCGCTCGGCTTCTCTATTTACACGGTGCAGAACATCGAGCCTAGATCACCTCTGCGACTGGGCTTGCGAAGATTTTCCGGTAGAGCTAAAGCAAGAATTGCGGGGAAAACACGAACGACCAGAAACTTAAATTTTACCGCACGACACTGCATCGATGCAGCACAGCGAGGGAGTCAACACCTGCCAGATATTAGCCTGATGTTAACATGCAAGACGGCGAGTCAGGTGGCGACTATCACCTGTCGCTTTCTATTTACAGTTACGGTTGGATTGACCACTAATCTTTCGATGCAAAATCTAATCGGCTTGTTTCGCCTTCTCCAGGTTTGCCGAAGTAGTTCCTGGTTCGTGGTACATGTTCAAAACATCAAGACCGTTCCCTGCCTCCATTCTTTATCTCGTCTTCCTACCGAATCTTGCATGACACTATAATCTCACCATCAATAGCTTCAGTACCTGATATAGAAGGTCTATCACTTGACTTCCTCCTTCGTACCTTCATCACGGTAGAGCTGACCCCGGGGTGGGGGACTTGCAACCGCAATCCGAATTCCCCAGGTCACACGACGTTTGGTAACAATAAAATATGTCACGAGATGATATACCCTCTGTCGTTAGTTAGGTGGTACACCAACACCACGCCAAGAAAACAGAAAAAGAAAAATTTAGGCGACCACGGAATCCCCAGAGCTGATTTAGGTGGAGAAGCTGGGGTGATCGAATCTAGATTGCAACTGTAAATGCAAGAACATCGTCAGTGGCGCCATGCAAATGCAAAACGCGCCGTAAGTTTCCCACGGCACAAATGACATGTGCCAAGTTCAACTTCAACCATTAACGCTTCAAACCATCAAACCTTCACTTCCTTTCTACCGTCAGGCCCTAGCCTCCTCTCGGAATCTCCGAAGCGGTGCTCTCACAGCGCAGCGCTTGAGCGCCAAATGTCTACTGTAGATTGCGGCCAGACGCCTCAGGTCATGGGTAGTGTTCCTCGAATGTTGTTCTGAAAGAAAAAAAAGGCCCGTATGCTGGGGGGCAGAACTTAATCTTCATGCCGGGATACCGCAGGCAGATGGGTGGATGTTGCTCACGCTTTGTAAGGAATTTTTCGCCTTTTGCGACGAGCTTGAGAGTAATGGACCGAGGGACTGGCGAGAAATGTCATGCTCGAAACGCAAAAGCAAAATCCAGGAAGCAAACAGTGCAATTGTCCCTCCAATCTTGACTAAGGAACGTCTTTCCCAGCGTTGGGACGACTGCATCTTTCAACACGAAATGTCACACCCCATCACATGGACACCCCATCTCCCCTTTATCCTTAGAAGTCTCACCTTTCTCCCATATTCAGCCCATAACTTGCACTACCGCCACCTACTCCGCTCTTAGACTTCTACGTCTCCGTCGCTATAAAAAAACTTTACTTTGTCGCAAACTCACTCAACGTTTCAAACCTTCTACGAGTCAGACACGCGCATGCATCATCGCCCCTCACCTACCTCCTTCCACATCCGTTCCGAGGTACATTTTCAGATCTCGCCGCGCATTATCGGATCGGAAGCGGGATCGGGTATGCGAGGGGAGATCTGTATGGAAATTCTGGGGAAGTTGTGCGACGTGGAAATGGTACGCGAGGAGCGATATGTATAGGTGCGATGTTATTGCATGAGACTGTAATGCGTTGCATGCATGCAGATGAACTGATGTGGTTTGGAGGCTTCGGTGGAAGGGGAATATGGGTTCGCGGTAGACAGCGTGTGGTGGTTATCTTGAAGAGAATGGGGTGGTGTGGTGGGGTGGGTATTGTGGGATTTGATGCGCGGCTTCAGATAGTGATCTTGTTCATGATCAATATCTCATCCGGTTGTTCAATGTTTTGTATAACATCTTGTTATATCTATCTGTACTCCATGCTATTATTTGGGTTTCTCGACTCCTTGCCGTTGTTTATTAATCGCATTCAGTAGATCAGGAACACTCATGCGCTCATGAAATTCTCTTATGTCCTACATATCCACTCTGGGTCTGCCACTCCCAAATTGGCATATGCTCTCGAGACCCTATGATATACTTTATTCGCTTTCAATATTTGCTTGCAAGAGCTCCTGAGCTCCTGAATTCCTATAAAAGAAGGTGTCTGTCGCTTTCTGAGTCTCTATTTCACTTTCTACTATATTCCCGCAAGGCTCGGCTGTGCTCTATGCAGGCCATTCTCTCTTGCACCACGCGGTAGATATGATTTGGCGCATCAGTATCTCGCGCCTCTACCTTACCCTATGTCGGAACGGTGGCTACGACATATTCATTTCGCAATCTCTGTCACTACTATCAACATAGTATTACTACGTATATCAATTCTATTTGATCTACCTTATTTCTAGACCTTGCAATGTTAGTACGTTTATCGATATGGCAATGCACGAGAATGCACATATCCTGTTTTATGTTCGTCAGAGTGTTTCCAGTGACACGTTAAGAAATAGTTACATCTAGATATACAAATAAATACTAGACATGGCTAAAAACTTCAGCTGGGCTCATCATCGCGATCAACATATATACGATACTAGCATAATGCGCATAGATTTCAAGATCTCACCTGGTCATTTCTTTCTCTTTTAGTAGTGGAACATACATTGGCGTAGTATATTGCCACTATCATATTGCTTCAGGATTCAGAGTTCGTTATGGGTTTTCAGGTTGTTTCATAATTACCATGGCTTGCTTCCCTCTCGCAGAATTTTTGGCTTCCATGTACCGCCTGGCCTCTTTACTGTGGCGGATGGCATGTGCGCGAGCGGTTCATGGGATAGCGATACGGCGAGGTAACTCGCGGTGGAAGGTAGGCTTGGGCATGGATGAAGACCCGCTCAACTCCACCAACCCCTAAAGTCTCCATAAGCGTTTTTTCGCCAATAGGAGATGGAAATCTTCTCGTAGTCTAGTACATCAAGGCTAGCCCGACGTGACAGCCAGCCCGGGACCAACTCGGTGTGACAACCGGCTCTACCCACAACATACATCCAATACAGGGCTGGTTACTGGGGGGGGGGGGGTATCCCTAGAGTGAGTGGACCGAGATTCAATGCATGCCCAAGACCGGTGGGGGGTACGAACCTTATAAAGTCGCACATGCTGACTTTCACTCATATCTAAAATCAAAGGTGTAATTATAGTGTATATCAACGTGGGAACAAAGGAACAACGACGGCGAAGCGACTACCTGAACTGAACTGAACTCCTCTCCCCAACTCTCTTACACTCCTACTTTCCTACTCATACTCTCACTCTCTCTAATATTCTTTTCTCTTTTTTTGATTTCCCCTGTACGGGGACAAGCGTGACAGGACGGGCGGTCGAGGATTAAGGAAAATGAGCTATATATGCCCAAGAGCATACAAACAGCACATAAGGCACACGAAAGGTTTTCCTTGTACGTAGGTTTTTCCTAAGGCAATAGTCTACATAGCTCTATAGAGGGTTGGCAACAGACGGTAAATAGAAATAATAATAATAATTATAGTGTACATATAGATATGCCAGGGTTATGGTAATTGTCTGTATGGGAATTTTAAAGAGATATAGGAAGATATCAGATTACGACCTCAGCATCGTCCAGTGTTGATGTTAAATAAATTTGAAGCTGGCGATTTATATCAGTCACTATTAAGCGGGATGTTCTGTTGTAGGAGAGTATGAATTGAACTAGTCAGTGAAAATGGAGTTAGGAGCGAGATAAAAGGCTCTTCTGCAGTCAACGCATTTTCACGCTCCTCGTCTCTTTTCTATGTACAGCATGTATCGATGACTGGATCACGAATCATATATTGTACGGGTTCTCATGATCTTGTAAGTGAAAAAAAAGTTACATATGAATTTGAGTATTGAAGATTGAAGCATGCCCAAAGTATTGATACCTATAGTGGGTTGGAACAGAGGTAGCATACACTTATGGGCTCTGGCATCTAATCGGAGCGATGAAATCGATGAATATGTGGAATGAAGGTGTGAGTGATAAATGAATATAAGGAGCACGATTAAGAAATGAAATAATAAGATGGACTGGAGATGGCATGTCGCAGGGAAAGGAATTCTCTTAAAACATCTAGCAATGTAAGACAGTGACTTAGTTCAGAGCCCTGTAACGAGAATATGTCTCCTTTAACCAGCACTCCTGGCAGAATAAGGTCCTGCTCAGCGCATCTCCTCCATGCCGTACTTCTGTGCCTAAGCCTGAGCTACTCAATCATCAACGTATCAAGAGATCAAGATGGAAGTACTTCCTAGCAAATCCATCTCTGGACAGAAGGAGAACTGACTCTTGAAACAAGTTACGTGAAAATATCTGCGTGTGGTGTCCCGTGTATAGTACCCCACTCTCTCATTTCTCGTTTATCCCGCAGCAATATCTGGTTGTACTATAGCGAGGTATTACATCACGTCGCTAAGTGTATGACTACACAGAGAAGGAGTGGTTTCGCCTTAATCCGTTATTGTTATTATTCTACTGATTACCTTTTCCAAAAAGGAAGGAGGTCAAGTCCTAATGTGTGGGGACCCATCGCAATATCGAAAAACCGTTATGCCGAAAAAGTAACATGAGGGTGAGACATGCCGACGCAAGCGAAAGAGGCCCGATAGCTTCACCTATCTTGTCGGGCTGTAACCCTAATAGCAGCGTATGCAAAGAGATAGCAGAGAACAAGAAGCAGGATAAACCTTCGTCACGTATCCGCAAAGAGGGCTAGCGGAGATGATCGTTGCACAACTCACCAATGCCAAAAGCAAACCCCCTCATCCCTCATTCCAAAAAACAATTCGAGCGGCCCCAACAACCGAGCAGACTCCAACGGCGTCCACATGTGCGCTAGCGGCCCGTCTCCGGGTCCCCTCTCGAGGACGCTCCTTTTCGTTTCGGGACGGGGGCACGCTCTCCTTTCTTTTCACATCAATGCACGATAAAACGGTGCAGCAAAAGAAACTTGAAACCATGACAGGCAACGACAAGCACCGAAAAAAATGAATATGATGGGATGTGATGGAGAACCGAGGTGGACGTTAGCCGAGATGTGTCTGTCACCTTTGGGAAGTGGGGCTGGGGCTCGCATGACAGAGGCTTGAGTCGTGCGAAGCGCATTGCGGGTGGCCAAAAAACATCAGAGATTAAATTTCGTAAAACGCAGGGCGACAGAAACGTAAGTGATGAATTGCAAATGCAACGGCACGGGATCCTGGAAAGAAACGCGTGTCGTCCCGAGCGTTGGCAAACATAAAGCATGATGGCGAATATCGGCGATGGTTCCTTGGACGGAACTAGGTATACATACAAGCACATCGCTGTCTACAAAACACCGCCAAGGTCCTGCTTCAGCACGTCGAGGATCTTTTGCCCGTCCAGCTCGTGGTCTGGTTTCTCATCTCCGCTGTCTCCATTACTGTCCCCATGTAGAGCTTGTAGCATTTCAGGGTGGGCATGCTTGAGTAAATGATCGAGCTCTTTCTGGTCTTTGCTCTCCTGTTGCATGTACTCCTCTTCTAACATGAATCCATCTGGTAGGCGAGAAAGAGAATCGGGGAATGCGTAGATGGTGGGGAACTCGAGGACCGTGCGACCACGTAGACACTGACCAAGTGTGGCAGAAGAAGCGAGCGGGATGAGCACGTGACGATTAGAGCTGGTCCGAGGCCTTAGTAGGAAGAGATTGTACTCAGAAGGAAGGGATTCGGTGTCTGGCCTATTGAGATGAAGGCTTGGATGAGCAGCGTTTGCCATTTCGGCATCGGAATCGATTCCTCTTGCGACTGCTCCTGGGTCACCGGAAACTGATTCGGTTGCTGGGGAGCGTCGTCTGGGAGACGGAAGCTCTGAGTTCTTAGTTTCTGCTTCGTTGTCGAGACGTCGGATTTTGGTCGGAAGAAGAATCGCATCTTGGGAATCTCCATTCTTGTTGATGAGGGGATGTCCGGTTGTTTTCCTCTTTTTCGGAGCTGTGGTGAATGGTTGAACTTCCGAGATTTTCGCGGCCGACGTACACTCCGTGAGTAGGCGCGTCTTATCTTCGCGGATCCACTCAACAGTCCACTGAATATTGCGATGCCTTATGACGATCAGGGAACCAAAAAGGAACAAGGGGACAGGGTGGCTACTCACTTGTTGCTGCGATGTGATTTATTCTCTTTTTGCCTGCTCAAGCCTTTGGGCGCACGAATGACCTTAACGCCAGCGGCCTCAAGATCACGATCACTGAGTTTTCCTTTCAGCTCGCTTTTCAGCTCGCCTCTCCGTGGTAGATCTCGGACTTCCGATGCAGCACCAAGCCCTCTATCGTTGAAATCTCTCTCAGCTCTCTCCAGCTTGCGCTCGATGCCGGTGAGGAAGTTAAAGTCATGATCGATCCCAGCGGGGGTAACCAATTGCGACTTCTTGACATATTTGGTGGGGTCCCGTTTACCAGTACACAGCGCTCTTGTTTGGTGACGTTTGTAACATGGCAGCGAGCAAGTCCGGGCGGCGCAGGCAGGACACTGGTACTTGTATTTGGTAGTGTTACTAGCATCGTCAGTTTTTGGGTCCATGTCTCAAGTAGCGTTGCACGATGGCGGTAGACGGCATGTTATGACCGGATTGGAGGCTGCAGAAATGTATGACATTTGCAACGGGGATTGCAGATGTCAAGACGTCATGAAAATGGAAACAAACCATATGCTGCATAAGCTGCTCAACAATGTCTCTTCGACCATGTTGACCGCGGCGGCAGGTCCCGTGATTTCAGAGGAGATTTTTCTTGTGCAAGATCCCGGCGAGCCGAGAGGCTAGACCGGCACGCCGTCGGCCAAGTCGCGAGCGGGCGGGCGATTGTTGGCACAGACCGAGCAGCAAAGAGCAGCAAAGCTGTGGTTTCAGCGATGGACCACGCCTGATGTGGCCGTGGTGCAGCTGGAGGATGGTGAGGGCAGCTGCGATGTGGCTTGGCGCGATGAAAGGCAAGGAGCCGAGAGGATGCACGTCGGAGTATTTCTTTCGCCCTATTCCTATTTGCCGACCGTGAACAGCCAAGACAAGCGCGCCAGAGGGTCGACTGGAGTGCTCTGAGAATCTCCCTTGTGGGATCGCGTCGATCGCTGCAAAACTGCAGTTCTCCCGCTAGTATCGCTCAGACCTTTGGCACTCTAATTCTTCGCTCACTAGCAATCCGCTAGCTTCGAGAAGCCGCCAGCAGCATTCATTTCGTTGGCCACGTCCGCCTGCCCTCGGGCAACGCGGATTCAGGAGGTTTGCGCGGACACCTATTATTTATGACTCTTGTGGAGATCTGCAGCGCCCATGGTGGATAAGCAGCACGCCGTAGCTGGCTGCAATTGCAGAGCAGCTGGCAAGCTGCACACCAACTTCACACAGATGCAGCTCCCCAATTTTCCGGCACGCCCGACAGCTGGGGCATCCCTTTCAACTCTAACAGTAATTGGTGCGGGGCCGCCTCCATGACGGCAGAGTTCCCAGGTCAATCGTGGTGATCGGCGGGTAATCGAGAAAGGTTCTCCCCTGGCGAGACGTGCGGCTCCTCATATTATATTATGTCTCCGGCATGGAAATAATGGAAGACACCATAGGAAGCGCGGGAAAGGTTCCATCGGCGAAAGCTGCCTCCAACCTCCGAGAACATTTAGCAAAAGTTGGGACCGCTAGCGCAGCCCAGCGGGGAAATGTTTCAGCTTTCTTCCTAAGCGCAAAAAATCGAACAGTCGCCAATCCTGTTGCCGTGTGCAGCTATTGAGGCCATTTGGAGGTTGCTCGAGGCCTGGGCAATCCAAAGGGAAGTTGGAAATCGACATCCCACCCCATCCCATTCCATCCCATCTCGAGCCCCGCATCTTCTCAGAGTCAGGGTCCAAACGGGACGACAAAATTACGGCTGCGAGAACGTTTGGAAGGATCAAACACGCCTCTCGAGATGACGGCAATTGATCACCAAAAGCCAATAATGCGCGCGTCCCTGTGGCTCTCAGGGGGCCCGCTTGCTCGAACAGGCTTGAGCCGTGCCCTTCATGGAAGGTGTACAATGCAATACCGCATGCGTGGGAGCATCGCCCATGCATGGAGATGGATGCACGCTGCAGATAGCTGCACAACAGCTCCCTATCACGATTTTGAATGAATCAATTCTTCCCCAAAAGGTGCCGGAGCATGCCACTATCGCCACCGCCGCGGGGACCGGACGGCGCTGGTGGGCGGGCTTGTGATTTGCTCTTATGCTGCCTCGCTCTGGCACGACTCGTGGTACCAGATGGCCGGCTGCTGGGAAGTTGCGTGTCTCATCAACAGCGGAAGACAAACAAAAAACGACACCCGACACATGTCCAGCACTGTCAATCACACGCAGTGTGATGCAATCTATCCATCACGGCCCTGCTGCACTCACCACGGCGCACGCACGCCCACCGACGCTGGAGCGTGTGCTGGTTCACCTCCGCCGGCCCGCTGCCCTGTGTTTCTTTTCGATATGTGAATCCGCCGTTATTTGCACACGGAGCGCGAGATCCCTCTGCCCACGCACGTTCCTGGCGTCGTCGTCGACGCCCCTGGCTGCCCCGTGCTGGGATGCTGCACGGCGACGAGACCCTGCTCGGGTGCGGATTGGCAGGGAACAGGCCCTCATTTCCTGTGCAACCGAGAATTGTGAAGCCAACCCTAGATAGCGCCACTTCGGGCTGCTCTCCCCAAGCTCCAGCCCGCGCTTTTGCCCTTCTCAAGTCATGCCGCATGTTCCCCAAAAGACGCCAGCCCGCCCTCCTCGACCGTTTCCCTTCCCTTGCAGCACTCCTTCACTGCAGACTCGCAGCAAGGTGAACTCGATCCCGGAGCCCTCAATTGCACGCCGAGTCCGTCCAGTGCTTCCTGACCTGGTTGCCATTTCCTTTCGCAGCACTATTTTTTCGAATGTCCTCTCTCTTGTCTTAGAACCTCTCTCTACGTCCTCGCCCCCCCCGAGACGCCGGCCTCTTCTCCCATAGTAGTCAATTCGACAAACCACGCCCCAGTCTTTTCAGCCATGGCACCGTCTCTGAACTTGCGCCCTCGCACTGGGGAGCGCCCCCCCACGCGGGACCAGAGAGAGCAGACAGACCACAGCCTCATCATCCCCAGCAGAACTTCGTCTCTCCACTCGAGGATCACCCAACCACTTCCGTCGACTTTGAACGTGAAGCAGGGTGCCAGGAGCCCCAAAACACTAACGCATGCGTATATGGTATGTGGCGTGGGAAGAGAGCCGTCACAGTGGGTCAAGGCACCCGCGCCGAGTCAAGGAAAGATTGGACACATGAAGGGTGCAGTTGGCACGTTCTGGCTCCCAGAAATCTTGGGAAGTAGCCCAAGACTGGAGCAGGACAACGAGATTGCACGGTCTCTTCATGCCGCCATGCGGGTAGGTTTCTTTTCTCGCAACGGTTTGAGCCCCAGACTAACCCTGTTCCCAGGCATGCTTCCCCCACGACGTGGAGATCTGCACTGGCCGGAGCCAGCCCCACTGTGTACATCACTCTTTTGTTCTCCAGCAGGACTCATCCCACACACTTTATGGAATTGCCCTGCGCGTCTGGTCCCGAGCCGATGAGAAGAGGGCCGAAACCATCCGCGACCTGCGCAAGAGAATCGAGCCCGACTTTTTTGATACCAGCGATGAGACCTACTGGATCCCGTACTGTTTGAGCTTCCTCTCCCGGTACCCCTTGTACAACCTGCTCGGTGACTACCTGCGTGGTATGTGGATTCACTGGAACAAGGCTACGAATTTGTTCCACGCCGAGGAAGTGTCTCGCATACTGAGCTTCCCCGCGCCACGTCTCAACGATTTGGTCCGAATCGACATGAAGGATTACGCGTTGTGCTACCAGTTCCCTTCCTCGCCTACCGGATTCCAAAACTTCGCCATGTGGCCGCTGTTCACATGTCTCTCCATCCCCAATATCGTGGGGGTTATGGAGGCTGCCGTATCGCCGACACGACGCATCATTTTCGTAAGCCACTATCCTGCGATGCTCACCATTGCATCGGAGACGGTGCGATTTTGCGTCCGGGTGTACGAATGGAGTGGTCTGTATGTACCAGTCGTTCATGCTCGACACGTCAAGGACCTTGTGCAAGAGCCAGGCCCATATATCCTTGGTGTAACATCTGAATGCCGGTCGCTGTTCACCGCTCCAACAGACGCATTGGTTGTCGACCTGGATCGCAACTTTGTGCTGACATCAAGCCCCCCAACTGCCCTTTCAGCGGGACAGAGGACGAAGATGATCAATCGACTGACACAAGCCTTCAACGGCGAGGTTGCACCGACTGGTGTTCCGCAACATTTGCGATCTGCGTACGGTGGTGGCAAGCTGATTCCGGCTGGCCAAATCATCGTGATGCGTGGCGAGGTCGAGTCTATCCAGGACCCAGACTGGTGGAATCAGGACGCGGTCATGACGGTCATGGACCACGTGTGCGAGAAACTGGTAAGTTCTTGCATTCCTATATCGTGCTCGTGTTCCTCGCTTACCGTGTTTAACAGGGCCGAAACACTGGAATGAAGGCCATCTTTGGCGGCGCGGTCAAGAAGCCACTGATGACGAAGGTGTCGATGCGCCATCTGAACGAGATTGTGCGGGAGCGCAACCAGTACTCCCGTGACGCCATGGAGGCCTGGCAAGACTTCATCAACCTTAAGGGTCGCATGGACACGGAGCTATCCAAGGTCACCAAGAGGAACAACTTCCTGGTTGAGGAGCTTGAAAGCTGGAAGCAGCAGTTTCTCAAGTTCCAGGCTTTCGCCGAACAACTTACAAAGGAAACCCAAGAGCTCAAAGTCAAGATTGAGAACCATAAGCGCGAGAACCGCCGCCTTACGAGTCTCATTGACCAGCAGAAGGATGACTCTGCGCGTCTTACCGTCCGCCTTTCGGGCACGGAGAAGCAGCGTGACGATGCTTTGGAAGCTCTTGTTCTGCAGCAAGAAATTGCTGAGGAGCTGGAGCGCGAGAGGCAGAAGAATAAGAAAGAATTGGGTGCGCTTCAGCACACAAACCACGCCATCAGCCGTCAACGAGACGAGGCACAACGCGTTGTTCTTCATCTCCGGGCTCTAATTGAGGGCCAAACCCACCACATGGAGCACATTGTCAAGTCACTCAATGCCAACCCGGATATGTCCAGTTACATCGAGGAGGGTTTCGAGGATGTTCCTGAGGAGGACGAGGAGGATCTTCAAGAATCCGTGGTCGCTGCGAAGAGCGAGGTCGGAACCATTCGTGGTGCTGCGGGTGCCATTGACCGAAACGAATCCAGAGCGAGCACTGTCGACGCGAGACACCTCGAGGGTGAGGATGTCACTCCAGACATGGAACATCGTTTACTCAGCGGTGCAGCTGGTCGCAACTCAAAGCGCTACTCAAGCTCCTCCATGGTCGATGTCGCCGACAGGCATCTGCGCGACAAAACAGATGCTATTGCATATATCATCCGAAACATCTCTGAGCAATGCGCCGCTGCTGTCGAAGGTCTTCAACTCGCCCAACAAGCCGATTCCGAGGACGACAACCGAAGCGAGCGACGGATCAGCCTTGGACAACGATCCTCTGTCGATGGACGTGATCAGTCCACCCAGGGTAGCGACTATGGCGACGATGACATGCTTCGACCAGGACGTGGATCTAGCATTCCCCCCACTCCAGACCTTACCCACCGGTCGAGCACATCCATGTCTATGGCGAGTGCATCAACAACACCAGACAGACATAGTCTGCAACATCGTCCCCATGACGATATCCCACACCTCCCAACCCGCATCGTTGAGCACGACGATGAGCAACTCGAGGATCTCCATGCCGACATGATGCCCGTGTCCAAGTTCACAGCTACCCCCCTCAGCCGCCCATCGCGCAACAACCTCCGATCCGTGCAATAGATATTTAGTCCGACTGGTTTCTTATTCTTGCTATCGGGCAATGATTTGTTTTTACCCCACCCTCTCACGGAATCGGTGTTTCGGTGTATATTTTTATAACCTTGCGCGCGCGTTGCGAACCCGCACTTTTGCTTTCTCATTATTAACCGAGTCTTGGAACCCGTAACGGTATTTTTCTCTTATGTCGGCAGGTGGATGTACGTATATCTCGAGGCTGTGTTGCGCGAAAGATGATCACAGAAGAGCAAGAAAGGAGGTAGATAGCAAATGGCAGAACCAAGCAGGTCTTCGGACAGAGAGACAGAATGTTGGTGGGACTTGGAGGTTGAGTCGTCCCTGTGTAGCTAGATGGCACGTGGAGGCCTTTTCTTGGGCGTCTGTGTCTGTCTATGCCGGCCCGTCTCTTTGTAATTGTCTGTTTTAAGTAGGATGAAGATAATACCAATCTATAGTTGACCCTTATTGCCGTTCTTGATGCTTGTTCTGGCGTTCCATTTGGCTTCTCTTTTAGAAGTGCAATCTATGGCCTTCATGTTATGCCAATAATTTTCAAGGGTTCTGGCAGGCATCTTCCCACGACGTTTGTCAATAGTTTCTCTCTAGGAGCGCGTAGTCTAGCTGAAACCGCCTCTCGCACACCACCTCCAATTGCCCGACCAGATGCACGCCTCTTCGGCGCCTGCCTCGCGGCCTGCAGCTCGGCAGGGTTGTTTTTGTCTGCATCGCGTCATACGTGATGTGGCTAGCACCCTTCGTCAAGGTTTCCTCCTGCACGAAGTGTGGCGGGTCAAATTCCCGCTCAACACATTTGCCTACACATTTGCCCTCACATTTTGCTAGCGGTTCAACAGGCTTCCCTCTATTGGAGATCACGCAGGCAATCGTCGACTCGAATACGACGTCACTTGCCATCGCGACACACCGGACCTGTATCGCGATTCACGAATCCGGTTAGACGCGCGCTAACCCCTGAACTTAAAAAGGGCCAGATCAATATGGGGCTGTGCCAATTTGGGGCGCAGAAATTCGGAACGTCAGACGAGCATCGCGAGAGCGCAGTTCTACAAAACTAGATGAATGTGCATGCGCCAGCCTCCGTTCGTGGTACGGGGTTCCGGCTGTAGGGCACGTATAGGTCTTCGTATATAACATTTACGCGAGCTTCCCTCATTTCTCCTTTGTTTGGTGGTTCGATCTTTTTGCTACTCAGCAATGACTGTGGAAAGGTGACGTGAAGTCTCCTACAACATTCGCTCTGCATTTCTCGTCTTTCGCTTTTAGTTGCTTCTTTGCATCGTTCGGTCGCTACTCTCCAGATTATAACCCCACAGCTGAGATTGCCATGATCTCCATGATCTCCATGCTGCCGCCACTGGGCGCCATCGCCCTGCCGCTCGCTTTGCTCCTGCAACCAGTCCTCTCCTACCAATACACCACCACCAATACACCCACACCTCACGACAATTCAAACAACTGCTCCTGCTACGTCCTCAACTCGGGCGCCGATTCAAACACCCCCGAATACTTCCAATACTACCGATTCTATGACTTCCGAAACCTCGCGGATGGGCCTGGGCAGTACACGACAGTACCTCCACTCCTCAACAACAGCCAAGATTCGGGCGAAGAATCCGTCTGGGACCCCGAGATCTTGAACAGTGATGCGTGGAATACCGACTGGGGGATCCAGAATTGGAGTAAGCCCTCTACGGAAGATTTCCCCATCCGCATGGTCAACTCGCCGGCCAACGTCTATATTCAACAAAACAACGATACCAACAACGCCTTCACCTTTCTCACCCTCCGGACCTCACGCCTGGACGACTTCCAGACCTCAGGCGAGATCGAGAACCAGCAGAAGAACCTCATGCACTGCTCCATGCGCATGTACGGCCGGGTCATTGGCGACAAGGGCGCCGTAGCGGGCTTCTTCACCTTCTTCGATGACAACAACGAGTCCGACATTGAGATCCTGACCAATGACGCTAAAGACAAAATCCGCTACACCAACCAGCCAGCCGTGGACAAGGACGGTAACGAAGTCAGCGTCGCCTCTCTAGCCCCAACCAAATTACCTAGGTGGGACGAGTGGCAGACGCACCGCGTTGACTGGCTGCCGAAGAACAGTTATTGGTTCCTGGACAACAAGCAGGTCGCGGCGAACACGTACTCGGTTCCCAGGAATCCGAGTTATCTCGTCATGAATATGTGGAGTGATGGCGGGACCTGGAGCGGAAATATGAGTGTGGGCGCCTCCGCAGAGTTCCAGCTTCAGTGGATTGAGTTGATTTTTAATACGAGCGGGCCGGTCGAGGGGCCAGGGGGTAGCCATCATGATAGTAAGAGGGAGGTGGATTTAGGATTAGAGTTTGAGAAGGTGGAGAAGAGGGGGAAGGGGAAGGGGTGTGAGGTCGTTTGTAAGGTCGATGGCGTCAAGCAGGTGGGCACGCCGGAAGTGGTGAGTGTTCATCGGAGTGCTGCGCCGGCGATGGATGTTCCGGTATGGGCGGTGCTGGTGGTCGGGGTTGTGTCTTTGGTGGTTGGGTTGTAAATGTCGCTTTGTATTGGGTTGGGTAAGGAAAGGCACGACGTAGAAATGTAACATAATGTATTCAGAAATATCTTAGCTAACCAGACGTTGTGGTCGGCCGTGCTGTAGCCATGCAATTATCTGCGAGATTCAGCGATGTGCTCACTTTGTAGGAGCAGGGTTTACATCTTTACCTTTCTTTGTAGTACATAGAACCTCCAGCGTTTGCAATAGTGTGGCATATATCTTGACTCCATTTCTGGACTATTTACCGGATTAGCATAAGTGCATGAGATCACGATCCTTGGCTGGGGTTGGGTCGAGTCCTCGCAGCTACCCCGCGCTGCTCCCGCAAGCTCTCAGGAACCGCCAACATTCCAAGTAAACAACCCGCAGATCCGAAATTGTCTCTTCCCAAATTTCCCCCCCGCCAACCAACATGGATGCCGAACTTCTCAACCAGTATCTAGCTGACAATCCGCCCACGATCGTGCCTCTGGCCATCAAACCCCACTTCGAAGCGCTGAGCGACAAAGAGAAGCACTATGCCCACCACATCTCCATGTACGCTACCTTTAGAATGCTTGCCTGCATGTTTTGCTTATATTGAAGCACAGAGCCTGCTTCGCGGGCACCCGTGTTGTCCTTCGCCAAGTGTCTGTCGAGTCTGAACCCATTTACGACTTCATAATCGCGCTGCACAAGCACGCGTCCGGCGACTACGCTTCGCTCGCAAAGGAAACCGGCGTCTCCCAAGAAGACCTCGATGCCTACCTCAATTACGCTGCACAATTCCTCGGGAACCTGGGCAACTACAAGTCGTTCGGGGACTCCAAGTTCGTGCCCCGCATTGAGGCTCGGCAGCTCAAGGCACTAGCCACAGCGTCTCCGAAGACCCTTGAACTATATGAGAAGTTCAAGGATGCTATATACGCAGGCAATGACGTGGGAAAGCTGCATTTGGGATACCCGAGCGCAGGCCATGTGTCCACGTACTACCCAGATAGCCCGGATATCACGAAGGAGGAGATCGCTGGTGTGAGCGACTTCTTGGAGAGCAAGGGGCTGCTACCGGAGAATACGAGAGTCAGGAAAACGGGTGATGGTTTCGAGATATTGATTGCTTCCGCGCTGGACAACCCCTCAGCCGAGCAAAGGGACCTGAAAGAGAGCGAGTGGGCACTGGATGATGGGAAAAAGGTCAAGTTGGTGTTCGGTGACTATTCGAAGGAGATGAAGACAATTGCAGATCACCTAGAGAAGGCCAAAGAGTATGCCGCCAATGACAACGAGTCCAGGATGATGGAGGAGTACGTCAAGAGCTTCCGGACTGGCTCTCTCGAAGCATTCAAGGAGAGCCAGCGGTACTGGATTCGAAACACTGGCCCGGAAGTCGAGACAGATATCGGCTTCGTCGAGACGTATCGTGATCCGCATGGCATTCGTGGAGAGTGGGAAGGCTTCGTTGCCACTGTTAACAAGGAGCGAACCAAGGCTTTCGGCAGTCTCGTAGATGCGGCCCCAAAGTTGATCCCATTGCTACCGTGGGATGCAACTTTCGAGAAGGACAAATTCCTCAGCCCGGACTTCACATCTCTCGAAGTGCTCACCTTTGCTGGCAGCGGGTTCGTGGCTCTCCATTGTAATCCTTCCAAAGTCGTTGCACTAACAACCGAACAGCATCCCCGCTGGTATCAATATTCCCAACTATGATGATATCCGCCAAAACTTCGGCTTCAAAAACGTATCTCTGGGCAACATCCTTTCAGCCAAAAAGCCCAACGAAGCCGTCCCCTTCATCAAAGAGGCAGACCTCGCCATCTACCAAAAGTACCAGGATCCAGCGTTTGAAGTCCAGGTCGGATTGCACGAGCTCCTCGGCCACGGCTGCGGCAAGCTACTCCAAGAGACCGAGCCTGGTGTCTTCAACTTTGACAACAAGAACCCACCTGTCTCGCCAATAAGCGGAAAGCCTATCACGACCTACTACAAGCCGGGCCAGACCTGGGGCTCGACGTTCGGCAGCATGGCCGCCTCGTATGAAGAGTGCCGCGCAGAATGCGTTGCCATGGCGTTAGCTTGCGAATTCCCCATCCTGCAGCTCTTCGGCTTCGGTGATGGCAAGGAAGACGTTGATGGCGAGGCCGGGAATGTGCTTTATGCCGCATACCTCTCCATGGCGCGCGCAGGAATTGCCGCTCTCGAGTTCTGGGACCCCAAGTCTCGCAAGTGGGGACAAGTAAGTTCCTTCAGTGCGTTCATACAACTAGGTGTCTCTTACTAATTGTATCCGTCAGGCCCATATGCAAGCTCGCTTCTCCATTCTCCGTACCTTCCTCAACGCCGGCGTCGAATTCTGCGAACTCGAACACAAAGAAGAAGATCTCTCAGACCTCACCCTACGTCTCGAGCGCTCCAAGATCTTGACCCTTGGCAGGCCTGCGGTCGAAGCCTACCTACAGAAACTGCACATTTACAAGAGCACGGCAGATGTAGAGAATGCGAAGAAGATGTACGACGAGATTACGACGGTAGAACCGTTCTATGAGAACTACGTGCGCCCGATGGTGCTCAAGAAGAAGACGCCGAGGAAGGTATTCGTACAGGCAAATACGGTAGAACAGGATGGGAAGGTGGTGCTAAAAGAGTACGAGAGTGATGCAAAGGGTATGATTCAGAGTTACGTTGATCGAGAGTACGTATAGATTGGGTAATCTTGGAGGTCTTTCACTGGCCGGGCAGCTCACACAGAATTCGGTTAACGGGAATAAAAATCCTATATACTGGCATCTAAAATATCGGAAATAATGAAAGGAGAGCGCTAGACGCTTGACCATCCAAACATCAATGGCAGTAAAGATGGCGAAGAAATTCGACTCTCCAAACATGTCAATGTCGCTCACTCACCCAACAACCCAACCTTATCCTCCCGCCCCACACCTATCCTTGCACCCCCTTTCGAATTCACGCTCCCCATCTCAAACCCCGTCCCCTCCCCCTCCTCCTGGTTCACAACCCCATACCCATCCACGCTACTCCACTTCCCCTCCACGCTCCCCTTCGTAAGACTAAACCCCTTCCCTCCCCACAACCGCGGTACATCCTGATCTCTACCCTCCCACGGCCCGATCCCTCGCCCCTCTGCAGCCATCCTCTGCAGCTGGAAGCCCGAACTCTCAATCCACTCAAGCCGTTTATGCAGCCCCTTGCCGATGCGGCGCTGGACATTAGCTACGGCCTTTGGCAGCATCAAGTTCAGCACGATGAGCAGGATGCCCACTCCGAGTAGCGTGAATAATCCGAGAACCGAGAAGCTCGTGTGTAGACCACTCCTCGCCTTCATCTTATGGCAGAGCAACTTCTCCTGCTCCTCGCTCGGCTCAGTTACATACCCCAGCGTGCTCACTCCAGGGCCTATATCAAATTCGGGGGCGCGCGCAAACGTCAGCGTAGAGAGCTGCGAGAGGGAGAGGGTAGTGTTCATCCAGTTCCGCACTTCTCTATGCCAGTGGTCTGGCGGTAGCGTAGCAGAGACGCCGAAATTAAATCCTCCGTCCCAGAGGTAATCCAGCGCAGCGAGCGCCTCGCGGCCAATAAACCCAAGTTGGAAGTTGAGCTGCGTAGCCCAGACAATCTTCCAATAGAGCTCAAACACTGCTTTCTGTGTGGGTGTCAACTCTGCCTCTCCTTTTGGTGGCGCCTTATTCGCATACAGCCCTGTAAAAGGCGTGCAGTTCGTGTCGCCGTACAGGCAGAACTGGTATCGTTCTTGGCAGCCGAGGAAGGAGAGGGCATGCGTTGCGACACAGCCTGACGTTACGTTTCCGCCCGAGTTATAGATTGTAAAATTGCAGACTTGAGAGTCGAACCACGGGTCGGACACGGCGGCGCGGTAAGCGATGCGGTTTGCCAGCGAGATGACAATGGTGTCTGCAGAGGTGGATTGGAGCTCGGGGATTGGATCGAAAGGCTTCGCCTGGTCGCCTTGGTAATCTAAAAAAGCCGTAGCCCATCTATTCCCATGTCAGTATTGTGCTCGAAGGAGGAAAAAAAAGAGACTTACTGCAAATTATACGGCTGGTCTCCCAGACTCAACCACACGGCATCGGCCGAAAATGTGTAGTTCTCCGAATCTGGGGAGCCGACATACTTGCCGAAATTGTATGCCTTCCACCGCGTGGTGGCATTGTAGCCAGAGCTCGAGTATTGCAAGGAGGATTTCCAGCCGTCGCTGTACTTCTCTCCATTCAGAGGCACACACGTCAGTGTTTTCTTCATCGAGATGCTGTCCTCGGGCCGCGTGTTGATGCCCAAGTGTAGATCTGAGCGGAGAAAACCAGTGTCGAGACTGACGGCAGCACCGTTGCATATCTTGTCGTCGAACGGACAGGCGGCATTCGTATCCACCGAATACGGCAGAGATGTCTGCAGAAACGACCCACAAGTCGTCGAATTCGCGCTGGAAAACCCATAGCATGAGCGCGCGTAGCTCGCGCTCTTCTTGTACCGGTATCTCGCCATGACGACGAGGGCATTGGCCGTGTCGAACGTCTCGGCGGTGATGTTGTCAAACGAGGGCTCTTTCATCCACCCGCATGTCGTTGGCAGCGACTGCACCTCATCACTTCCCGCGATAAACCTCGAGCTCAACCCACTAGCCGCCCAGATGCCCAACCCGTGCACCAGCGCCAACAATATCAAAGCCCACGAGCGACCAAAAGCCCTCCCTCTTACGCCCTTGTGTGCCCACCCAACCTTCACCAACTTCCAGACAAAGGTAGATTCGGCCTCGGTGTTGCGGAGTATGAGCTGCGTTTGGTGGTGGATGTCGTCCTGGAGGCCGAGAGAGGCGTTGAATTGGTGAATCACAAAGCATAATGTTTCCCAGAGGTAGCCGCCGACAAGTTTCACAAAGAGGGCAAGGAAGCCCGACATGATTAGGGCCCAGTGCGAGGGGAGCGTGAGCGTCGAGCCTTGGATAGACCCATTGCCTAGTTTTGTCAGTATAAGAAGGTTAGCGAATTAGGTTGTTCACGCAACTCCAATTGATCCAGAAGCCGCAGTGGACGACATCGCAACCTTCATTCCACATGGTCATGATTGGTGTAGTTGCGTGGAGTTTAGCTAATGTTCATAACCATGATTCTCCTTCGTCAAGTTGATTTCTAGGATAAGGTTTTTCTTCTTCTCGAAGCCAGCTGTGTATATGCGGGGAATGGGTCTTCTTGTCTCATCTTCAGCCTCGAGGTGGCGTATAATCCTAGAATGGTGACGGCACTAGCTGCAAGCCCTCAATCTTGGCGGCTGCCAATTCGACAGCTAGAATGAGCTTCTCACCAATCGAGATATAGTTAGCGAAAAAACAGGTATGTAAATGTGACACATGGCATTGTGCAGATTGGGCTGAATTGTGTGATTGGTATATGGTGAACTAGAAGGGAGAACTAGGTGGGAATACCAATCGAGCAAAACTACTTCGTTGACTTGGAAGGATGAACAAATGTGAATAGAATGACTGAAAGCGCGACATCTAATACCCAGAAAATCCTACAAATGCAGAGTATGAAGCAAGACAAAACGCCTGTTTATATGTGAAATGTGTGCGTAGAAAGTCATGAACAACATGCATGCCCCCGCCGATGGGGCAAATTCTAATTCAAACGTAGATGCAGTAAAAAGCGCACCGGCCCAGGGGTATCTATCAGCACCAACCATATATATGCAACGCATAGCAATGTAATGATCAATCACAATTCCATGACCATCTCTTCCACTACCTCCTCGTGAACGTTGCCCTGGCCAAACGCCTCTTCGATCTCATGCGGGTCCATAGTGCTGACAAATGCACGTCGTATAAATGTGAACCATGCTCCGTCTTTGTTATGCTTGTGATTCTTGCCATGCTTCGTCTTCTTATGTTTCTTCTTTCTGTCCTTGGTGTTGTCTGTTGTGACATGGTCGTTGAAGTCGTCTTCCTCATCTTCAGATAGGTCCTCTTCCTCGTCATCGAGGTCATGCTCATCCTCCTCATCCACCGTCAATGCCGACTTCCTCTCCTTGTCCTGCCCGATTCGCCGCGCAAGGTCGATATAACTCCGCACCGTTAGGTCTTTCAGTCTGAAGAGCTTATCGTGTGTAGTGTTGTATTCGACTTCGAATTTAAACTTCTTCGGATGCGGTTTGTTCTTTGGTTTTTTGCCTTGGTGGTTCTTGTGCTTGCCTTCTTTCCATTTCTTCTGCTCCACCTCACCGTCTACAATATCGAGACCGAAAACACTGCTCGCATGATCTTCCACGTCAAGAGACTCGGATTGCTTGACGAAATCGTTGTTTATATGCGTGAGGTTGGCAAAGTACTGCACAAAGCCCTTGAGCGTGAGTGTCTGCGGGGAATACGCAGGACCCGGGGGTGCAGATTTCGAAGGTGGAGGCGGGACCTTGAATTTGTACTTCTTGGGCTTCTTGCGAGCCTCGCTTTCCTTCTTTTTCTTCTTCATCGCAACGACGGCTTTGACATGGTGCATCCAGCCCTCGTCGTCGGAGAAATCATTGTGCGAGATTGGGAATTCCGTCTGTTTGTGCGGAGAATTACGGACGGGAAGGAGGAGCATATCCTCAAGACCAGTGATGTTGTATTCGAACACACGCAGGGTGGGGAAGTAATTGGGAACCACGCTGGGGGAGACGTGTGCGACACTGAATCGCTCGCCATATCTCCCACCAATCTTGTCGAGAAACGTCTTCTTTCCGTTGCCACCCTTTCCTCCTTTCCCACCCTTCTTGTTCAGTGTGAATATTCGGTCGAGGGCCCACTGCCAGAGGGAGGGTTCGTCTTCTTCGTCGGCTTCTTCGGTATCCATGTACTCGGCTATGGATAGGGATTTCTTCTTCAACCTCGACTTCGGCGGGGCAGGGAGTTTGGCCCAGGCATTCCCCAAATCCACTAGATAGTCGGCGGCAGACGCCACTGTGACCTCGCCATCGTCGAGCATGCTCTCTCTTACTTCATATTCTTGCAATGCGGGCGTGCTGGCCATTCTCCCTCTCTTTGTGTCTTTCTTGAGATCCTTGAAGTCATGGAGCATGAAGTGGTCGATGTTCATATGCCCGAACAGCGACCCGACAAGAATGTCGCGGAACTGGCGCTGGACCAGGGCAAACTTTTGCCAGCATGTCTCGTCCCAGCTCGACTTGCTGTCTGTGCGAGCAGGGGGCACGTGACCCATCAAGATGACCTTGATGCCACGTTCCCGTAGACCTTGGAGTTGAATCCGCAGCCATTCCATGTGCTCGTAGCCGGGTTCGTGTTTGTTGGCGCATCCGTCGACGCCCGAGTTCGAGTCAAAGAAGTACCTGCGACGTGTTAGCAGCAGGTCCCGCCAAGGTGCGCCCCGAGCCGCCAAGTCGCGCAAGACTCACATGGTATTGAGGCTGATGACAGCCAGTTTCCCGGGGATGACCTCGACATAGAACCACCCGCCCTGCTGGAACTGATGGCGCTGGGCCTCGGGAATAAAGCTCTTCCAGATATCCAGATACTTGGACGTCCACTGGTTCGGACCGCTCAGGAAGATGTTGTGAGGCATGATGTCATTGTTGCCAAAGGTCGGGACAATGGGGATCGACAGTTCGTGCGGCGCATCGACGTCGGCTTGGCTGCCGGTCCCAAAGACTTGGATAAACTTGGTTACCAGCAGCTCGTTCTGTGTGATGATCTGCTCCTGCGTACGCGGTATCTGCTCGTCGTTGTCGTGCCGCGCCGAGTCACCGGTCCACACGACAAAGTCTATGCTGTCTCGCAGGTTGTCGTTGATCCATTTGAACGTCTCGTTGACCAGCGAGATGGGCGAGTCGCAGCCGGACGTCTCGCCGCCATACACGCCTGCAGGGCCGCGCTTCCGGTGGCACGCGGCATCGACTTCGGTGCTCGAATACGTCTTGTAGAAGGGGTCTGGGTGGAAGTCTGCGGGGCTGTGTCAGTTGCTGCGATCTACGAACATCAGGAGAGACGCGACGAGCCTGTAATGTGGAGGAAACGGCCCTGCAGGCGCCGACCCGATAAGCGTTCGAGGCTCTGTGTCCGAGATTGTGGGATGTGGGTTCCTGCGCCAGTTTGCGGGGCAGCCCTGCACGCTGCGAATCCCATGCACAGCGCCAGAATCAGCGCTCCCTTTGCGTGCAGCATGGCGGAAATAGACGTGTGTGCGACAAAAACATGTGGTGGGGATGCGGCTATGTATATCGATCTGTGGTGAGCACCAAGAGGGCTTATCTGTTTTTTGGGGGGAAGGAGGCGCATTGTTTCTTGTCAAGAGGAATGCTCAAGCCAGCACACGCCCCTGCACGCCCTGGTCTGATTGGTAGATGGGCCCGGATTCTGCTGAGTCGAGGCTCCACACCTTCACAATTGCGTCACACGGGGGCCGCCCGCTGACCTTTAATTCACTCACCACCCACTACACCACACCACACCGCCCCAGGCTGCAGACCTCACCACCCTAATAGGAAACTCCTCGCCTGACCTTCACAGCTACAGCATCAATATATCCTCAGCCAGTCGGCAACACGCACTGCATCCCGGTAGTAAGGCAGTTAAAAAGAAACACCAACCTGCAGTACACATCCGCGGCGGGCGCAGGAAGGAATTCGAGACTGCGTTAGACAGCCGCTCTATGGTTCAAAGATTCCTCGTATTCAAGGTTACACTACTTCTTCATGGCCTATTTCTTTCCACGACTTGGATTCAACGGTTTCATGCCAAGTGGTCACCCTCGTCATCCCCATGACTTTCGAGTTTCCTTTCTCGCTACGCACTTCGTTCTTAAGAGAGACACTTCTTCGTCACGGGAGGCTAGCAATCATGGCCTGCATGTTCCCATGTCTAAGGGAAATAGTAGGAGTGATGGAGGGGGGATCTTGAAGTGCCTGTACAGCGCCTTCTAGCAGAGACAGGCAGGCCTCATCAGGAAAAGCAGATGCACTTGCCCTTGGCCTGGGTTGGTTTGCTCCTCTTGTGATTCCGCTTAGACGTGAGAACATGCAGTACAGGGAACACATGAACGACTTGGGATATGAAATAGTTATCTAGCGGCGCATGCAAGTATGGCTGTTGCACACATTCGCTCCTTGTTCCTCCGCCACCGACCTCGTTTCTCGGCGTATATTACCGACCAACTGAACCTTCCTTTATTTCCTCTTCTGATTAGCGACGTATTCCTGGTTGGTAAGCAAAATAACGCCAGGCTCATCTTCGGCTCACCCGCCGCTCAGGGTGCACCGCCACTGCTCAGGACGCTCTGCCTCGGTGTCATAGCCTCAGTGTCACATCTTGCTGCGCCTCGCTAGTCGCATCTAACCTTCAATGTTAAGTCTTCCTGATTCTCATCGCTGAAATTGAGTATGGATGACAACAAACCTTCCCTTTGCGGAATATTCGGCTTGCTACTTTCACAAACATTAAACTCCAATGCGATTCGCGTCAATTCTCAGATCCGATCAGGCTGAATAGAGTTCGTGCACTACTTCAAGCCAGCAGCCTAATGCAAACGATTTCTCATCCTTAACCAGAATTATCTTGTGTACATTGGACTAGTTATGGACCCACTATCAGCATTCGGATTAGCATCCAATGTGGCTCAATTCTTCACTGTCGCAACGAGGTTGGTCTCCGGTGCAAAGGACATATACAGCTCCGCCAGTGGCGCCAGCCGTCATATCTTGAATATCGAGGACGTCTATAAACAACTTCGAGTATTAAGTACCGTTTTCGAAGAATCTATCGACAAGTATCCCACCCCACAACTAGCAGCAAGCGACCGTGATCCGAACGCCAAGAACCTTGAAGCGGAATGGAAATCTGGGATTAAAAATCTACTGCTTTCATGCAGAGCCGACTGCAAGATACTATTGGACATCACTAAGAAGTTGAAAATTGATCCCGGATTGAGTTCAAGATCCAAATGGCGGGCTCTCAAGGTAGCCTTGCAGACCGTGTGGAAGAAAAATGATATCGAAGAGCTCGAGAAGAGAGTGGCTACCAATCAAGGGGCACTTACGGTCCATATTTGCTCGCTGACAAAGTACGAGTCCAACCTTATGCTGTTACATTGACTAACGCAGCAACTAGTCATTTACAGCGCAGTTTACTCTCAGAGGTTGCGACTTTGCAACGCGATATTCAACAGCTGGATTCGAAGCATGCAGCGAGACTCGATACTATGGCACACGCAATCAATAACGTTGCAGCTCACCTCCCAGCAATACAAAAGGCCCCACAAAATAGCATCAGTCTCGAGAAAGAAATCGATTCCCTGAGGAGTGGGATGAACAAGCTTACCCTATCAAAACAAGATATATCGAAAGAGCTCGCGATACTTAGGACTCTACGCTACGACAGCCGTTCAGCTCGCTTTGCTTCAATACCCGCTGCCCATAGAAGAACTTTCGGCTGGGCTCTCCAGAGCCGGAGCTGTCAGGAACATTTGTCGAAGAAGGGCGATTTGATAGGATGGCTCAGAGAGGCAGATTCCGTGTTTTGGATATCAGGGAAACCTGGATCTGGCAAATCGACACTCATGAAATTTCTGATTAGTCACCAAAACACCGTTGCAGCCTTATCAGAATGGTCTTATCCAAAACCGGTTGTGATCGCTCATCACTTTTTCTGGAGTCCTGGCACGCCAATGCAGAAGTCTCTACAAGGTCTTCTACAGTCCCTACTGTTCGACATCTTCCGGCAAACCCCCGAACTCATACGTACTACTTGCCCAGATCGATGGTTGAATTTCCGGAATCAGAATTCAGAGTGGTCCTCCGGGGCAGAGTGGCAGCTCGCCGAGCTCAATGTAGCGCTGCAGACCTTGGCGTCTCAAGAAGCGCTTTCATCTAAATTTTGCTTCTTCATCGATGGCCTTGACGAGTACAGCGGAGATTATACGGACTTCTGCAAAACTTTGAAAAACCTCTCCAATTCGCCCCACATCAAGATCTGTGTTTCAAGCCGGCCTTGGAACGTTTTCGAAGACGCATTTGGCCGAGATTCTTCAACTAAACTCTACATCCACGAATTGACAAGAAATGATATCCGGTTCTACACCAAGAGTCGCCTGAGCGATCATCCAAGGTGGGAAAATTTAGCTATCATCGACGGTAATGATGAATCCTTGATCGAATCAATATGTGACAGGGCTTCAGGCGTCTTTCTCTGGGTTGTTCTGGTAGTACAGTTGCTTCGAAACGGCCTAAACGAGCATGACAGCCTCTCGGATTTGTGGAAAAGGCTGGATAGCGTCCCACTAGATCTGGAACCATTTTTCAAGCAAATTCTGGATTCAGTCGAGCCATTCTATCATCAAAAAATGGCAACCACGTTGATGATAGCAGTTGCGAGTGGACAACCTCTTCCTAATGCTATTTATCACTTTCACGATATTGAATACGACGACAAGGACTATGCAATGAAATTGCCGGCTAAAGCACTCAGCTCGATCGCATGGAATGCCATACAGACTAAGGTAAATCGGCAGCTGAAGGCTCGCTCTCGTGGCCTCCTCGAGGTCAACAGTCACAACGGAAATGTCGAGTTTCTGCATCGAACAGTTATGGATTTCTTAAAATCCCCCGACATGCATGTCTATCTTACCTCAAAAGCACCGTTTTCATACGATACCTACCTAGCTTTATTAAAAGCATGTACCGCATATCTGAAAAGGACGAAATTCTACGCAATTCCTTCGTTCCAGAACTCTGGAGGGACTGATATTCTAAAACAAGCTCTGGAATATGCAAAACACTCAGCAAGCCAGCATGACGCCGATGAAATGGTTGCACAGCTAGAGCGATGTTTTCCGACTCTCATTAGGACCACTAAGTTTGGGGAAAAGGTGGCCTGTTTCTACCAGCTAGATGATTTGGACGCGACTGATTTTGAGCGCGTGGAGCCTTTTGCTTCCAACTCTAATGACAGGAATCTGAAGTCGGATTTTGGATCAATGGCTGGTTTTTCTTGGGTGGAAGAATGAGGACTTGGCTTAAGCTCTGGTATATATCCAACCAGTCCTTACCATTGGAACCGTTTCCCTCTAATATTCTGCCGATTTCATGCCGATGATATGGGATGGTTAGCAGTGGGAATGTCGGTAGAGATAGAATGGGTTTCTGGTAGCAGAAATCTGGGTTTGGCAAGGCTATATCAATAGAAAGTACGATGTAGGTTATGAAAAAGCCCCCTTGTCAGGATCAAGCTACTGGCAGTTTTCAAAGGCAAGTATAGACGAGCTTAGTGGTCCAAAAGTAAGCCACTTGATGCCAGAAACTGGTCGCTGAACAGGGAGGTGGCCCTAATTTAGGACGCCGATTGTCCCAGATTTGGGCTTGCTCAGGTTTGCTCAGGCTTGCAGAGCCACAAGCTCAGGTTATTTAGTCACTGCTCAGTTTTAAATCCTTGTATTCTCAGGCTCGAAATCTAAAATAGTCTTGAGTGGGGTAAGTTTCCCCCTAAGAGTATATTGCGTATATTATCGACCAACTGACCTCCCATTACATCCTCTAAATAACGCCCGGCTCAACTTCGGCTCACTTGCTGCTCAGTATGCATCCCCACAGCCCAAGGTACTCACTTTCAACTCACCTTTCTGTCCCAACTCCGTTAGCCAGCCCAATTATAGAAGATCTTAGACAATCCTTGTCACAGATTTCAGTCAACTCTACGCGAAAAATTGTTTCAAGGGGTGAGCTGACGATGAAGCCCTGAAATGGGCCACATCGTGAAGGTGGCCGCGGTGGCCCAGAACTGGGCCAGTCATGCAATATGGCAGCCCCCAGGAGCCAGCTCGGAGCCTTTGAATCAAATGCTACGTATTCTTCGACTCCCTTCCATTGACCGAATGTCGGCCGCTGTCGGTGTCTGTGCCGTTGTGGTGACAGTAATTACGGCATCCAATCTCTTTGCTCTTTCCCCGATTCTAGCATTGCAGCGTGATGGTTTAGATGATCGTGACTGATCTGAAGAAGCTTGGCCATTCGCCTTCTGATGTTCGTATTCTCTGTTTGGGGCACGTCTTCCACTTGCTATATTTGGATCTGCTGGATTGGATACTACCTTGCTTGAGAGATTCGCAGTGCGCCTTGGCGGCTTAGAGGATGGCTCCTAGGAATTGACAATCGCTGGTGTAAGACGATACTGGTTGGGGCCACTCACACTTTCACTGCGGCTCTGATTTTAAGAATTTTCATTGAGCTCTTCTAATCAATTGCTAGGTCACACCTCAAAACATTGTTACCTAAGAACCAAGTGAAAGGTAATAATAACAAGCTCTGAGGGCGTGAGGGCAGGCGAAATATACATAGTCATAGATAGAAGTGGTGGTGTGGTGCAGCGATACTTCAGGAAAGCTTTGGCATAGCTGCAGATAGCGCAGCTTAACCCAAAAATAGGATGAACGAAGCAAGTCTCAGCTCACGAGGTCTCAATGTTTGACGGGCACGAGGGTGCAGATGTGAAATATGAGTATCTGAGTTCAGCTGGAATAATGCTCCCAGATTTAATTTCAAACCCCGTACAAATGAATAGGCTACTCCCAAACATCGGACGCCTGTGACTGCTCGTGCGGGTACGGTGGTCTTGATAAGCGTAACCTGGCGAGCGTCGTAGGAGGTATAGCTGAGTTCGGCTTAAATAGTCGGAGCAACTTGTTACTTCGTCTTTCTCTTCATGGAGTTACTAGACCCAGCCATCGTCGTGTCGGGAGTGATTGGTTGGTCGTTAGACTGGTTGTCTGACACCACTCCTTCATCGGCCAGGCTATACACTTTAAGTTGCTGAGATAGTCCGGAGCGTGAGGAAGCCAGTTCCAGATCTGGGCGTTTGGGTTCGGACAGATTAGAAACCTCAAAATTTAAATCAGCTCGTAACATGTCAATGGCGGAGCAGATTCTGTGAAAATGATTTGGAACCCAAAAGTCAAGGACATTCATGACAAAAGTCCACGCTTTCCACCTTTGATCACCCTCCGCCGTTGGTGAAATATCAAACTTGGCAATTGAATGTCGATGGAATGTGAAATCTTCTCCTTTCACCACAACATAATGGGCCCAGATTCTTACGTACTCATTGCTGTGAGAGATTGAATAGCCGTTGATTTCCCGGTGGAGCTCGTTCAGTCGACCGACAAGCCGGAATAGCTGTACCAGATTGCGCAACGAAACAGTTTGACTGTGAAGATTTTGGCGATCAGCCACGTCAAGCGCAGATGCTCCACATTTCACTTCGCTAGTGAAAAATGGAAGGTACATACTGTACGTGGCCGCAATATAGGAACAGTCTTCGAGTTCATTGCCGATAAAGGGTTGCAACCTTTGGAGCTGTTCCCGAGTGAATGCTTCTCTTTTAAATCCAAGGCCAAAGTCTGGTTGCGGACGAGGTCCGTAAAAAGGAATGGAGTTGACCCAGCCTGCGTTAGTAGTCTCTCTAAGAATTTCCAGGTGTTCCGCTCCGCGATTCGCCAGTATCTCAACTGAGGGGAAAATAAGATCCGCAATACGGAGGATCACCTTGGTCTCGTTCTCGCCCCTAAGGCTCTTGCAAGTCTTCCTAAACAAAATATCGTCTGAGAAAAGGGTATTTTCGGGTGGCTTTCGAGGCATTTTTAGAAGCTTTGCTAAAAGCTTTTCGCTTTGAGTAGTGATGCCTTCATCATGATCGTCCATAAAGCTACCGCGCTCCTGGAGTTGACCTTCGTATCACGGGTGTCTGTATGGAGCACTCTTTTGTTCCCGCGGCTGTTGATCGCTTGGTGTTCGCGTCTTAACCGTTTCCGCGCTTATGCTGGCATCCGAACGCTTGCGGCGTAGAGAAGATTTTGATCTCTTCTTTGCGAGCGCATTGTGTACAATGTCTCGAAATCGACCCATTGATTTCTCTTGTTCCTCTGTTGGCCAGATTCCGTTCTCTCTCCAGAACTCAATCCGAGCTTCGCCAATTGTCTTCTGAACTGAGACTGTAGATGTCCGTACTCGTTTTGCGGGAGTCTTAAGGGAAGCGTGGGAGGATGAAGCTTCGTCTTCTCGAGGTCGCTTTTGTTTCTCAACTTGCTTGCGAGGCCCCGTCTGGAGAGGATCTTGAGTCCGTGGACGATTTCTCGGTCGTTCGAGGGATGGGAGGATCTCTGGGTCTCGGGTGTGGTTTTCTGCCTTGGCGGCTTGTCTCTGGGTTTGTCGCAAATTTGAGATGTGCTTCGTCATGTTAGATCATCGACATTGATGGAAATTAGCGTAAACATGCCTTTTGCTCTGTTGATTCTTGAGTGTCTTGTGTAGTATTTATTCGAGAGCTCTCGATTTTGTTTCGTATGCGTTTACTGCGTCGCGGGGCTTTGCTGATACCGTGATGCTTTCGCGCTGCGAAAAGTCAGAGTGATTGCGCGGTATGGTACGTGTGACGACGTACCGTTCTTCGTCTGGGTTAACATAGGCCGTCTCTTCTGGGTGGCTGCAGCCGCTGAACGACTGGCCATGGTGAATATATGTAGCTGCTGACTTTGAAGTGGTTGAGTCAAAGTGCGAATCCGTAAGAAGCCAAGGAAGACGCCAAGCAAGTGAAGTGTGCTAGTCATAATACGTTGCCGCACCACCCTTCCGATTACCGATTTATAGTTACATTCAACACAGGAAATCTTTCGAACTAGTAAACCTGACTATGGTCACTGTCGTTCCTGATTTTTAGCTATGTTGGTGATATGGCATGAACTTGCTTGCATTGCCCTTCCTACCTACGAGTCCAAGCAACTTCACCCCATCATAGTCTAATGCCTGCTATATTGGCAAGCCGCATTGAGCCAGCTCACAATCTAGATCGTCTCCAACCTCTCTTCTACCATGTCATCAATGATTCTTCCCGACACCATGAACAACATCAAACATTACAAACACTTCAATTCTCCCAGCTCACTCAGCAGCGCTGCGGTTGCCCATCTGCGTCACGAAACCATTTCGTATCACCAATCATAGACCACTCATTATGTGTCCTCGCTGATCGCCTTGTGTCAACTAATCATGAATTTGCGCTACTCAACACGATCCTTCACATTGCTTGGAACACCTCGAACGAAGCCTACAATGCCGGAGACTAGACGGAGAATCAGCGAGAAAGTTCTTCATGTGTAAACGACAGCTATGTTATGCTCGAACGATAGGGATAATAGACCGGAAGATCAGACAGAACGGATAGACCGACAATCAGCCAGCAAAGTCTTCCGTTGAACCCAAAATTAAAGCTTCCCAAGACGACCAGTCAATCATGTCGAAGTCGAAGTTCGTTGGCAGTAATTGGGCGGGATCAGAGCTGAAAGATTGCGCTCCCTCTTCAATTGTCGCGGAAGAGTCAGTCAGTGGCAGATTGAAGTTGTAACACAATTGCCGAATCCACTCGGGGGTCTCCATCGCAATCGCACCATCCACACCCGATCTTTGCTGTCGCATTTGAATATCATATTTCTGCCATGCTGCGACCGTGATACGTGCGATGAAGGCCACCTCCGGGCGATTCACGGCAGTCATCAAATCCGGATGAACATCGTACACACGACCAATCAGGCTCCACAAATCCACGACCTGGTGGTCATCATATCTCTGATGCGCTTCAAGGACCAGGTACACGACTAGGTCTGTTAGTTTGGCTCGGTGAGCGATATCGAAGTACTTACAAGAAGCCACCTGGAAAAAGATATCACTTCCCCACCTGAAGCCAGATATTGATGGGGTCGTTTGGCTCATTACGAAGTACTCCAAGCTCTTTGAGCAAATCCCAAGCAAATCATCACGCGTTTGCGGAAGTACTTCAGAGATCTTCGCATTCACGAGTGTTGGTTGTCGTGCGATGCTGCGAGCTGCGAGAACAAATTGGCGGATTCCGATCTGCATGTGGACGTGTAACGGATTGAAGAGCTCGCAATGCTGCAAAAATCTCTCTGCCAGCATTTTCTCAATGTCATCAATTTTGGCATCCTTCTCTGCAAGTGACAGATGCGGCGAATTCATCCAAGCTATGCTTTCAAAACTATTGTTGCCTAGCGATTCGCGACGCATTTGCAGTACGCTGTACCTCCACAGACAAGGCGATATGCTTGTTAGGCCTTTGCGTTCGCCGGGCATGACTTCTAGATCTGGGCAGAAGTCACCGTCTTCTAGGTTCGACGGAATCTTGGTGTCCCAGTTGGCGAAGATCGTCAAGCTGATGGTGCCCACTAGTCGCGCGATAGCCAGTTCCATAAACTGCAGCTGCCACCATATACGCCGACGTTCTTCGCTTCGTACAGCACTCAGACCAAACATGGAGCCATCGTGATGCAGACCCATCCGCTCAGCAACACGACTGGCGATGCCCATGAGCGGATATATGGCTGAGGGCCGCGTGCGATCGCGCATGGCTAACTGTATGGGGTATTTTAGGACACAGCGCATGAGTGAAATGCATATTTGAACTCACAATATACAGCATGAAAGCTTGCAATACACGCTTGTCTGTCGTTTCTGTATATTCCGCTTTTGTCAAGGCATGTTCCAAGCTCCTCTGGCAATGAAGCAGAAGCTCATGCTTTGACTCGGATAGGATACCTTGACATTCCTCGCGTGATAATGTCAACGTAGCAATGAATCTGATTCCATTCACTAGTGCTTGCTCTTCGACTGATAACGCCAAGGCGTATTTCTGAGCTTTTTCGATCACAGATACTACTTCCCAGTCAAAGAATATTTTGACTAAGGGATGCACATTCTTCAAAAAGACTGGCCATAATACACTCAGGTGGAGCGCTGGCGGTAGGGGTATGAAAGAGCTATTGCTATCCAGTGTTTGTCTCCGGTTCAGAATAGTTGGCAGGTAGTGGGTATTAGAAGTCTGAGTGTCCGGTCGATGTGGACTCAACGAATGATCATGGCCTTTCCAGCTGTACCACATTGGCCTACAGGGTGCATTCAGCGGCACAGCAAAAAACAGGAATAGATAAGACTGTACTTACGTTTCAATACAAGTGACAGCATCACCATGTGCCAATAGTTCTGATTCCCTTGGAACAGGTCGGTGGACTCTCCTAGTAAGTGATGGTTCATCATTGAGAGGCCAAGAAGTGGTGGTTGACTCATTTCGGCGTGGTCCGTTTATTTTGGTGCTTTCCTGCGATGTTCGTTCTCCTGAGCTACATGGGCTCTGTGCCTCATCAGCCAGCTTCGGGTCGCCACCGAGGTTTCGGATGTACAGTTCCAGCTTCTCGATTCGTTCAGTGTGCTCACGAAGAAGCCGATGATTGATTCCACTCAACTCGGGAAACACACATGTGTCCTGTCCCCTTCGCTTGCAATGACAGCATGGTTGAACTTTGTCGCATCGTACTTTCCGTTTTGCGCATGGTATACAGCTAACAGGCTTTTTGCCGGAGGGCATATTGACGCACACAAGTACCGCCAGAAGACTATGACCACAAGAAACGTGCCTGCATACTTTACAAGACCCTTTTTCAATCAATCGATGTTTGTGATGGGGGCGTTAAGAAATTGTTGAAATGCAGATAAGGTGGTGACGTTTAGAGCAACTTCGGTCAAAACCCGAGATTCGCGTTCGGGACCGAACCGAAAAGCTTGGCACTACCCTTTTATGTGGAGAGGATATACGACGAGCCTAGATATTTAATGTTGCCAATTCCCAACATGGAGGTCAGTAGTGTCATTCTTTTTCGAAAACTCACAATGCGTTGGCTTAAAACTAATCAATCGCACCGTCTAGGTGAAACAGCTCCTGAGGCCAGCAGTTGTTGGTTACCACTCGAGACAACCGGTCATAATACTGAGTGCAAGAACGAAAGTGACAATCCCCAACACTCGAATCGGAAAACAATCTTGCCTGTGGTTTTTTCATTATGCTTGGCAATCTTTCTCTCCGCTCTGGTATGTCTCTCGTACAGAAGCATATTGATGCACCTTCTGACAACTGTTCCAATTAGGATCGAACCATTATTGGAGTCACAATACCTGCGATTTCTAATGACTTCCAATCCTTCAACGATATTGCGTGGTACGAAAGCGCGTATCTGCTTACCTTTGCTGCGCTACAATTGCCAATTGGCAAAGTATACGTACGTATGCTTTTCTTCCTGTTCGCACGTCGCTAACAGCAAGTACAACAGACCTTTTTCCCTGCCAAATGGGCCTTCGTTGTACTCGTGGCAATATTCGAAATCGGCTCTATCATCTGTGCTGCAGCTCCCAACTCCACTGCGTTCATAGTTGGACGGGCCATTGCGGGGATTGGCAGTGCAGGCAACGTTACTGGTGCGAATGTCATCCTCGCCGACCTCTTGCCCTTAGAGAAGAGACCTAAATACCAAGGCTTTATCGGCGCCACGTTTGGCCTTGCATCTATAGCTGGACCACTTCTCGGCGGCGTCTTCGCATCCAAAATTTCGTGGCGGTGGTGTTTCTGGATAAACGCACCGATCGGTGGAGCTGCGCTTATTGTGCTAATTCTGCTTGTACCCAACAACCCGCCTGCGCAGGATCAATCAGACAAGCCACTCCTCCAACGACTGAAATCATATGATCCGGTCGGAACCGCACTCCTCGTACCCGGGTTGACATTGCTCCTGCTCGCACTTCAATGGGGTAGCAATGGCTCACATTGGGGTTCCGCTCATGTTGTGACCACGCTTGTCGTTGGCATCATGCTTATACTTGCCTTCCTCGTTTCCCAAATCTGGGCTGGGGAGAATGGGACACTACCACCAAGGATTATGCGCAAGAGAAGTATTGTGGCAGGGTCTGCGGTATCCTTAGGATTCGGCTCCACGCTCATTCTTGTGACGTTTTTCCTGCCTATTTGGTACCAAGCCATCAAAGGACTCTCTGCCGTTGATGCCGGTGTACGAATGCTCAGCTACTTCCTCGTTACAGTGTTTTTCGTGATCACCTCTGGTATCGTCGTCTCGAAGACGGGCTACTATACTCCTTGGCTTATACTAGGAACAGCTCTGCTGACAGTTGGCTGCGGCCTTCTCACGACATTTCGAGTCAATACCAGCACGGCAAAGTCGATTGGTTTCCAGGTAAGTGACCTCTCTTAACTAGAGTGCGCCAGGCAAGATCGAAGCTAACCTGAGCTAGTTGATTACAGGTGCTGGTATGGGCATGAGCCTTTCACAGTGCAACAATGCAGCTCAAACGGTCTTATCTCGCGAAGATATCGCCATTGGTATCACGATCATAAACTTTGGCAATTTCGTTGGTGGCACTATTTTCGTCAGCATCTGTCAAGGCATCTTATCCAGCACACTTCGATCGCAGCTCAGTCAGCAAATACCAGGACTGGACGTGTCATTGATCTCGAGTTCTGGAGCGACAGACTTGTGGAAGTTGGTACCCCCGAGCCAACTACCAGTTCTACAAGCTGCGTACAACAAAGGTATCAATAATGTCTTTTATTGTGCACTTGGGGTAGCGGGCTTTGCGTTTGTGGCGTCCTGGTTCGTGGAGTGGAAGTCTGTTAAAGGCAAACAAGTTGTTAATGAGGTGTAGCTGCCACAAGCGAAAAACCAGGGGTGACTTATAACAACTTCAAGCTCTCCAATAGGCAATTAGATATCTGGGTCCATCCATCTACCCTAGCTTCCCCCTCCCAAAAAGGCATCTGCACATTTTTCTATTCTAGATTTGATAAATTAGTTAAATAATAACTTTGAGCAGAGCTCATACAAGCAAGGACAATGCAATACGCCTTTATCCCTTGTCGGACTTGCTCGTTTCGAGACTCCTGATGGCGAGCCAGCCTTCCTCTTTCCATTGTGTCTTGCTAGCCGTCCTCCGCCTCGATAATATGTATCTAGTTGCACATATCCGCTTCCTTGTTCCTTCGCCACCGACTTCATTTCTCGGCGTATATTATCGACCAATTGATCGCCCCTTACTTCCTCTTTTGATTAGCGCCGTATTTATGGTTGATTGGCTCAACTTCGGCTCGCCCGCGGCTCAATTTGCACACCCACAGCTCAGGGTACTCACTTTCAACTCACCTTTCTGTCCCAACTCCGTTAGCCGGCCCAATTGCAGGAAATTGTGTTATGGTTTTCTGAAAACTCTACGCGAAAGACAACTACAGGGGTGAGCTGGCAATGAAGCCCAGAAATGGGCTACGCTGTGAAGGGGGTGGCCCAGAACTGGACCATTCATGCAAGATAGCCCCAGAAGCTAGCTCGAAGCTTCTGAGTCAATGCTGTTATCTGGCGTTGACTGGATATCGAACGCTGTAAGGTAACGCTACCCTGCCGCCTCTCTCATCCGTAGAGCGGTGATAAGGGATAAAGATCAAGATGCGACTTTCGTGGAAGTATTCAATAGAAGCGTTGATACAATAAGAGTCATAATTAGATCACATAGCAATATTATTCCAAAAATGAGATACTGTGCTTAAATCAGGTACAAAATTTCGGAGGGAGCCGAGTACTCGCGGTCTTGTAGATACAGAATTCATATGAAACTCGCCTTCTTAGCAGTGAGCTCACCCATGACCTTTCCAATTGCAAAGTTACGGGCAGCGCCGTAACAATGCGTCTTGCTTCCAGCTTTCCGATCATGGTATGTCAGCTCCGACTCGTTGTTAGGCTGCAATAGATGGCTCGGCTAGGCCTACTACACCCGTTTGACTATTCTGCCCTCAACCCTCGGCATCAACGACCACTCTGATACCGGATTATCCTGTAACTTTATCTCAGAAGCCTGGAGATCCCAATCGCCAGCGCTGAGTATAATATCTCCTGTCAATCGATTCAAACTACAGCCCCCCATGATAAATCGCCAAAGAGGGTTCCAGAATTCTAAACAAGTCAACTGATAATGTAAATAAAATGCGGCTTGGGTATATACCTTGAACAAGTCGCGTCAAGAAATCATGGCTACGGCGATGTTCCCAGAAAATGAAAGTGCCGCCCGGCTTGAGCAATTCATACATCCAACACATGGTTTGCTCTGGATTGCTAACCGAGCATAATGTCCCGAGACACACAATCGAATCCACCGACCCCGCATTAAGGCCATATGTTGCGAGCAGGCTTTCGTCCTCCACCGCTCCAAGGATCAAAGTGTACTTGCCTTGCAACTTAGCTGTTTCTACTTCAGCAAGGAGAGACGATGCGACGGCTGGATTCAGCTCTACGCCATAAATATGGTCTATTTTCGATTTATCGAAGCGGTCCAGCTGGCTTCCCACGCCTGGCCCCACTTCAAGTACTACGCCATGAGCCGATGCAACAAGCGATGGTACTGATGTTGATTCCTCAAAAGCTTTGAAACCACCGCCTATAATTTACCGTCAACTATATGCCAAATTATATCACTTCTTAAGACGAACCCAATTTTTGAAACAGTTGCCCGGTTGCATAGTCCCTCGCATTTATGTTTTCTGGTCTGGTTGAACCTCCGAGCCACGTAGGACGTGTCTTGTATAGGACTATATTTTTCGTCAGCAGCTGAGAATTTCCCACAGTGCAAAGGGTCGTATTTCTTAACTTACGGCTGATGCCCATCAAAATTATATTCCATGGCCGAAGGTAGTTTTTCAGCCGCTGGCCCTGGTCCCGCCACGTTGACATGACTGGTTCACGAGAAATAGTAGAATGACTATATTGCAATGAAATATCAGATTCACAGCGTTGAGAGAAGGAGCTGAAAATACTCTGATTCATGCTCGGATGTGATGGGGCTTATTATATCTCTCCTTCGAAGGACGCTAACGCTGAAGGATTCATCTTTCCCTGTCAGGAAGCCGACCAACGATACTCCATGTCGAAAAGTGGATATCGGATGGCCAATCATGTGGACTGCTATCTACAAGGGGGATCAGGCCAATCAAGGCCGATAATTTCTGTGATGGAACCTCGCATACTACGGCCGCCTTAGTATGGAGCGATGCATTATCCTCAACACTGGCTGGTTAGGATTATGACCACAAATTTTTTCGTAGTAAGGGTAAAGCTTTGGTAGCAAAACGTGTTTGCGGTAGAGAAACCAATCGATCCTGTTACGCTTATTGCCACGCGTGACAGCCTCATGCTTAAACACCTGTTTAGGTTTCTTATTATGCTTCATTCTGAGCGTATAGCCAGCCGCGCGCCGTAGGGGATTATGCGCCTGCATGTGTGTGTTGGTTTCCTGTAGAGCTCTATTCTCCTGCGTGCCAGGGACCTCTGCTTGGTGTTGATGAACAAGAGCTTCTGCCTTCTTTGCCTTGTTCTCGTTCCCAAGCTCCTCCCTGTTTAACTCCTTCTCATTAGCCGGTTCTACTTCCCAGAGGAGGTTAGGCCTCTAAGCACTAATGTCCTCGCATATTGCCCCCCATTGCGTAATGTTGAAGTATACGGGCTCCTCATAGCTAGAACGTTCTTCTGGCTTTTCACCTACCCACATGGTAACCTTCTGCCGCTTAGGAGGACGCCCGCTAGCTGTAATGTAGGTCTTGTCTATGAAGATAAAGATTGCTCTGTACTTCTTGATTAGCTCTAAAACCCATACACAGCATTCACAACGCCACTCGCGGAGGTCAGCCAATAGCTTAGGTATGAATTGCTTGTATCTGCAAGTAAGGACTCCGCGAGGATGAGGATAGGTGATGTTAATCTTGGTAATTGTTGGACGGGAGAGTTTGTACGGCGTGTTGTTTTTAACAGCTTCGCCCCAAGTTTCCTTCGGGTACGCATGACAGACTTCGTTGATTATTAGCGACTCCACTGAGTATGGCTCAACGCTTATTCTTGCCTTCCAAACTGCTACACAGTTGTCTTCGTTCTCTGTATATTCAAGTAGCGCATTGAGATCCTCGTTGCTTCCATCTTTAATTGCTCTGTTCACAATGTCACAACAGATAGAGTGCGGAATGTCAGTTTTCCTCTCTATGTCGGTGTATCGCTCGCGGTAGAGGATTCGAATCCCGATAATCAGGGCTCGCATTAATCGAGGGAAGTCGGTAGAGTCTTTTCTCTTTAGATTGGATGATTGGGGCATGCTTTTTAATGAAGTTTGATAGAAATTCGTGAGACTTAGAACAAGGAATAAAATTGATGGCATTGGAGTGGCCCAGTGGCCGATGGGATAGTGCATGCAAGTATAACTGTTTGTTACACATATCCGCTTCGCCGCTTCCTTCATTTATCGGCGTACAACAACCCCCTCCTACAGCTTAGCCTTCACCTTCCCTGCCTCCCATTTCCCGTCTCCCTCAAACCGATACAAAACCTCCCCGAAATCCCCAGCGGCAAACACATACAACCACCTCAATTGCTCCTCTCCCTCTCTATTCACGACCCCGTGCAGCGCATCTCCTGGGATATACACTACGCTCCCCTTCTTGACCTCGTACTCCTTCCCTTCTACCTCCACTATTCCTTTCCCCTCTATTACGTAGTATATTTCAGCGTGCGTATGCTGATGGAGAGCGAGATACCCGCCGTTGGGCTTACAACACGCGATTCCAGTGACGAATGTATCAGTCGGCGTCTTAGAGGAGGAGATGAGGGTCTTCCATGTCACATCTCCAGGACTGGCAGTATTTGGAGGTGCTGGAGGGAAGCTTTCGATGGGCGCAGCAGCAATGGTGGGAGCATGGAGGATAGTAGGTGTGGTGAGCCGGGGTGAGGACATGGTCGTCCTTTGCGAGATGTCTGATGTTAAAGTCAGAAATTACCTACGACGCATACATATTTGACAAGTTTGAATCGATCAATGTACCGGATATGTTTTGATTCAAAGTTTGAATTGTCGAGTATAGGTTGCTTTGTGGGGTATCAGAGCGTGGAATCGATTCGGAAGTTGGACTTGAAGGCTTTTAACCACGTTGGTGGACATTGTTGAGATACTCAAAATGCTTTTGATATAGCAAATCGCGATCCATGTTGTTGTGCACCACCCATTGAGGGGTAACCACTGAGGGGTAGCTTTGTAGATAAAGGGATCCATACCCCAATTCCCTACTAGGCTCGCCGATGGGACTATCATACTGAATTTGGCAAGCTTCTATCTGAAAACGTTCTGTATTACACATCCCCACGCTCCCACGTCCAAAGAGTATCACAAGGGTGCATGGTACATGGTACATGGATACAGGTAGAGGATAGAGGCATCAACTATGCTTTACTACACCTGATTGTCATCTGCTAGCATTGCTTTTGCATTCCTTTTAGATCCTCTTGAAAGACGCCTGGTATTCTCCTCGGAGCACGGCGCGCGATTGATATCCTGCAAAGTCTACCCAGTTTCTAAATCTCCCTACCACTGTAAATGCTGTCGCGACCGTCTAAGAACGCCATTCTATGCTACTAGGATCGCAATTGCGATTTACCATCCGCCCCCAAGACTGCTGGCAAGCCCAGCTACCCGCTCAACGTCACTCTGTTTCTTCTTTCCCACATCGCTTTCGACCTTGCGGTACGATGTGTAGAGTAGCTTTTGTGTCTCTACGCCTGTCATCTCTGACCAGTGGGACAGCATGTCCCGGACATACTGCCTCGATATACCGTTGACGACGATATCTCCGGTGCCATTGACCCCATTCGTTGTAGTTCTATCCGCGTCTTTCATATCCTGGTCTCCGTCCCCATCCACGCTCTCTCCGTCTGATGCTGAAAAGTACGCCTCATCTACTCTCGCTAGCCACTCTTTCTGCTCCTTCGGCCCTGGCCTTGACGAAACGACGTCCCCATTCACGGCCCGTACTCCCTCTGCAGCTCTCACTTGCTCCACCTCTACAACCTTAACTTGTCCACCACCATTGGTGCATCCGCCCGGACATGCCATGACTTCCACATACGCATAATCCCTCACACTCTCTCCTGCCGCTACACCATTGGCCACAGGCCGCCGGCTCACACCCCCCTTCGCGCCAGGCATTCTGCTAATTTTCACGGGCTTCAGACGTCGCACGAGATTCTGAATATTGCGGAATCCGTAGAATCGTGCCATCTTTATGATTGTCTCGGAGCCCCGCATGAGCGAGTACTCTACCACGTCAGCATTTCTCCCCCTGGACACGGATATTGAGGACCCTGGATGTTGCGCCTGGTATGTTTGTAAGATGCGGTATAAATAGCCTCCCGACGAGCCTGCCACGGGGTCTTGGTTCTTCCGGCGTGTTGGTGGAAAGAGGAAAGCGTCGAGCTTCGGGTCGGGGAAAGGCGTTCGCTGCGAGGACGAGAGCGGCGTTCGCGGGAGGGAGGAGAAGGAGATGTTGCGGGCGGTAGCGAGGTGAAGCAGTTCGCGTCCTGTAATCACGCAGTCGACATCCCGAACAGGGTCTTGCGAGGAATCGTGTTGAGGAAGCCAGGCCGTGGAAGTGAGCTCACTGCGACTCGCTTCGAGCTTCTTGTCGAAGCACGGCATGATGGCCACGTGCCATATCTGCGAGGGCGAGATGTGATAGCGGTTGCTGAGGACGGACTTTATGAGGGTTCCGGCCAAGGCTTGTGGAGACTTCAACCGCGAGAGGTGAGGAAGGACGTAAGGATGTGTCTTTTCGGCGTAGCATATCCAGCCTGGACATGCGGATGTGAGGATGGGTTGCTTCGGCATGGTATCCATTGCGCCTTCGGACCCAGGTGGAGATGTGATTCCTGAGGCGTCGGGAGAGAGCGCTGTGGCGACTTCTTCTGCTGCTGCTACAAGGCAAGCTTCGCGGACTACATTTGTGTCGATGACCCAGGTGAAGTCGCTGCCATGGGTGCCGCCCGTTTTGAGGCCCGTAGGGCCGCTGAGGAGATGGGCGATCATGTTCCCAGCCTCTGCTTCCGACACAGAGAAGACGGCAGCCAGACTTGCCCGTGTCTGTGGGGACACGCTTGCCACAAACAGCTTCCCTTTCCCTTTATAATACCCATTTGTGCCATTGGCACCACCGTTGACCGTGTAGGGCAGCTGTAGAGGCGGGTGCGAGTCGAGGGTGGAGAGAACTTCGCTGTGCGACTGCAACGAGACGAGTACGGCTTCTGCTGATGTGACGCATCCTGAGCATGCGAGGCAGTCCGTGAGCGATATCTGGGCGGGAGGAGGCGGTTGGGATGCAGCGACTTTGTCTTCGGTTGTCACTTCGTATGCATTCTTAGATGCTGTCAGTTTGCGCCAATGGCGGAGCGGGGCGGTAGCTGTACATGACTCTCTTCAGGCTCCTGTACTGGAAGCGTCTCTATTGGCTTTATGCAGGCGACGCCGGGCGAGATGAAGTCGTTCAGATCATCGGCGGAGAGAATGGCGCTCATGGTGAGCAGCCTTCACAGTGTGTGGCGGTCAGGCGGGGAGAAGTTCGGACTGCCAGCAGGAGAAAATTGGACAAGCCCTAGTCCAAGGCGGATGGCGAACAATCGAAGTAGAATGCGAAAAAGTGCACTTCAAGTACGGTCCGCAAAAAGAAGGCATATCTCCAGCGATTTACCTTTCTCCTAGCGACGCATTGCATTTCTCAGCAGAAAAGACTCACAATTCCGCGGGGCGTTCTGAGCTCGGCCCTCACGTGCCCCACCTTTCCCCGGCTCAAGTCTTGGCCGCATCGACCCCATCCATGCACCATCCTAATAAATATATTGCACGCAGCATATTGCGGCTCATTTAGCCTGGCCATCAGAACAGCATGGCCTCATTCGAAACTTTACTCGTCACTCGCCGTAGCTCACCGGGTCTCGTTGCCCAGATAATGTGCTGTTTCCCGCGACTTTTGAGGTCGCGTCTTTCTCTCGATCCATGCGACGAATATCCATCGATACCCTTGGGATGACATCCCCGAGGAGCACCAGCTTCAAAGCCGCAAAGAGGAGACGAGGCCCGTGGTGTCTTTCCAGACCGAGGCTTGTTACAACGTGCTGCTTGTTTGCGATTCTGTACCTGTACCTGCACTACGGGAGCACGCCGACGTTGATCCCAAAGGACTCGTTCGAGCTGTTGAAAGACGACTCGTTGGCGGACATACTCAATACAACGCTTGGGGTATGTTTGGACTGATTTCTCACGGATTTAGTCTTCTAGGTCCTTCATCTTTATCTTCCAGAGCTTTCTTCTTCGCACACTCAAGCTCGCATAACATAGATTCCCCAGCCTCCTGCCTCTGTGAAATTGATATGATTAAGGCTGACTTTCCCACAGTTCCAGAAAGTCTTGGTTCTGAATCTACCCTTTCGGACCGACCGCCGCGATGCCATGACGCTCGCAGCAGCTACGAGCAACATCAAGCTTGAATTCGTCGATGGCATAACAGGAGAAAGCATTCGAAATAGTGCCTATCCGCCACCAGAGGAGAATATCAAGCTTTCTCCTGGAATAAGAGGAAGCTGGAGGACTCACATGAACGCTCTCCAGAGGTAAACAAGAAGCTCTTATCGTCCTGTATCACAGTAGCTCACCTCGACCAGAGTCGTAAACGAGAACCTCACCACCGCTCTGATCTTCGAAGACGACGTGGACTGGGACGTCCGCCTGCGCCCGAACCTCCAACGCTTCGCCCTCGCCTCACGCTTCCTCTCCGAAAACCACGACGTACTCACCTCCCCACAGTACCCTCTCGAGACCCGCCCCAACCCCGAGACGCCAGGAACCACTTTCCACATCCTCTCCGACAACGGCATCACCGAGAAACTCCCCTCCCTTCCTCTGTCCTCGGTCTACAAGAAGCCCCTCCGCTACCCCCGCCAACAACCAAACACTCTCACAAGCCCCTACGGCGACCCCAGCCAATGGGATATTCTCTGGATTGGGCACTGCGGTGCGGGCTTCCCACGGTACTCCTCCGAGCACCCAAAGACGTCTGTCACCACCGCGAATGTCCTCATCACGCATCCCAACGACCAATCCGTCCCGTCGCAGAAATGGCTGAAAGCGCACCCCTTCCAAGACGAACTCGATCCCCTCGGAAACGCCTACCCGCCACATACCCGCATCTACCACCGCGCGAGCGGCGGCGAGCTCTGCACCGTCGGCTACGCAGTCAGCCAGCGGGGCGCGCGCCGTCTATTGCACCAATTCGGCATCAAAGCTTGGAACGGCATCTTTGACTCGGAACTCGGGCGGTGGTGTGCAGGCGAGGATCCGCAAACGGATGCCGAATCCAACATCTCTAAATCCAGCAAGCAAAATCCGCTTATGGGGAAGAAGGGCAAGGGAGGAACAGAAAGAGTGTGTCTGACGTCTCAGCCGCCGATATTCGCGCACCATCATCCAATGGATGGCGAGAGCGATATTGGAGGGTTGGGGGGCGGGTATGCGAACAAATACGAGACCAAGTATCTGCGGTATAGTGTCAGGATGAATCTGGAGAGGATTGTGCAGGGGGTCAAGGATTTGGTAGACCAGTGGCCGGACGAGTGAGTGGAACAGGAGGGAAGGAAGCCGGTGCACATACCATGGCGTTTTGGGAGGAATTTACTGGGCTTAGAGTGGGAATTGATAACGGTGTTGAACTTGCTGTATGTTATTATTATAAACAAAAAACCAGAGAAGCGGTTACATGAAGAAAATAATCAACCATATTTTTACATGTTCTGTAGAGTCAAGCCACAGTTACCTCCCGCTCCTGAATAAACTACGTGCCAGTGTTCCTCAGTAACATTCTACCGACTGACTTCCAGCACTCGAACTGAAACATGCCAAGACGAAGTCCCACTCGCTAACACACATGGTAAACCCACACAGACCCTGCCTCAGGCCGAAATTTCACAATCCTTCCGTGCAGCCTCTCGTTAACGTAGCTTTTAAATATCAACTATTATTGACACAGTATATATACTCTCTAATATTCCATTTTTGCCACCTGTAACGGGTCTCCATCAGAAGGTATCTCGTCATCCACATTATCGTTTCCATTATTTCAAACTTTAGCCGAGAGCCCAGTTCGAGTCCGGTGGTGTCCGATAACCCACTCTTTCGGGTAACCAAAGATGCTGGGCGGACCTAAGCAATGAATACTACCTTTGTCGAGGGAAGCAATTCTGCAGACGCGTATTCACCATTGGACGGCGGCGCTGGAATACTCTTGCTACGGTTGGGGGCGGTGGTGTGGGCTGGGGTATCAACTGATATTTTTGCTACTGACTAACCAACTACTTACCACTGACAACTGGATAATTAATTGATGGGGCGTATTGGCATTTGATTTTTGCGCTTCCCGCTTACATATAATGTTCATTATGCACACAACTACAATACAACAAATAAACAGACAGCATGCATGTTATATGTTCATACAGCTCAACCGAATCTATTATACAGTCCATGGCCCCGGGTATTCTTCTCGTAAGTATGCAATGGGTCTGCATGCATATATCCTTTGCCTATACTTCCAATCCACAAGCACTCCACCGCCGCCGTCTATCATCATGACATCAGAACTCCCAAAGCCGTAACGTATGTATGCACAACGCCAACAAAGTTTCACAGGAAGTATTCACCACGAGTCCCCCTTCCTGCGGGTACGGCTCGTCGATGGTCTGGTACAGCGCTGAAAATCTGGAAACTGGGTTTGAGATCTTCTTCCAAGTTCATGATAGAGGCTACGTTGCCGCAGCGGTAACAATAGTTGGGAGCAGACCAGACAGTAACAACGTCTTTATCTTTGAAGTGGTACTGCAAGATGTCAGCGCACGAATACAAATGGTCGTCAGGGCGGAAAATACCTTGTAGCCTTCGTTGACTAATTGATGGGCCCGAGCGATGAGGTGCAAACCGTTGACGTGATTGAACTATCATAGGATTAGAGGCGGTAACAAAAGAGGATAAAAGTATCACACAAACCTCCGATGATACTTTGTCGCCGAAGAGCCAGCCAGCACCTCGCGGGGATACAGCCCATGTATCGACATCTTCTGGGTCGCTCCACACCAAGTCACAAAACGCTCCCTCATGAGGAATCTCCTGAGCTCTTGCCACGACGCGAATCTGGTCCAACGTCCTGATCTCAGGACTCAGTCCGCCGTGCACGCAGAGCACCTTGCCATCTACAATCGCTGCGAGAGCGAGGAAGTCAAAGACCTGACAACAAGCTTTCCATACCGATGCGTTGCCATATTTGGTCTGACACTCTTCATAGAATCCGTACACTTGGGTAATCTGTCGCGACTCGTGATTGCCGCGTACAAGTGTCACTTTGTCTGGGAATCTGAAGCCTGTTAGCTTAGAGTTGCAGGCTAATGAACCGATCCACCCACTTAGCCTTTAGACACATAAGCAGCGTGAATGTCTCCAAGCTGAAGTAGCCGCGATCCACGAAATCTCCAAGGAAGATGTAGTTCTGCTGCCCATTGCCCGCGGGAATGTTTCGCCTGGACCCCCCATCGTCGTCTCCATCGGATGTTCGTCTCCCGATTATGCTTCGGCTTCGTCCACGCTCCTCTTCCTCTTCCTCATCCTCCTCTTCGCCTTCATTGGGGCTGGCAGGTCCTGTGTAGTTGGCATCGCGCTGGAATCTTCTCTTCATCTTCCGCTTCGCCTTTGGGTCTGTGATGGTCGTGGGTGGCTCAATGTCTGCCGCTGATATCGTGGGTGGCATGATTTTCGGGGCCTCTGGAGCCGTGGGGGTGTCATTGGGCATTCCGCCAGCAACCCGGAAGAGCTCGAGGAGGTCGTAAAACTGGCCGTGTATGTCGCCACATACTGTGACGGGGGTCCGCACCGGCTGGATGTTCGACTCTATGGTTGCGGTATCAGAATAAGGTGTTCCACATTTGGGGTGGTTATTTTATGCGACGCCCCACGGAGGGGTCTCTCGCCTAGTCAACAGATTTCGAGGCGCGGGAATAATTACCTTCCATTAAGCATTCTTTCACAATCTCGCAAAGGCGCTTCATATCAGCCTCTGGCAGATATTTGCACTGTTTTGCCTGCTCCAACCACTCATCGGGACCTGCGCCTTTGGCCAGGCGTGCTGGCCCTGGCTGCGGGACATCGCTGTCTTTCCCCATAGTTCAAGTGCCGATCTCAAAGTCAAGACCAGCCAATTTGCTTCACAAAGAACCTGGTAACCGTTCGGGGAGGGAGTAATGGTGGTATCAAAGGTATCGGTCGTGTGACAGTGTGATTATCAAGCGGGACGTAGCGAATCTCTGCGGTATCATGGGTTGCGCGCGCAGCGAGGGAGTGGGAGAATCGACAATGAGTTGTAGAATAAAAAGTATAGCAGCGGCAGGCTCTAGCATGCACGGTGAGGTGGAGGCAGGGTGGCCAGCGTTCTGAGGTTGCGGTTACGGTGGCAGCTGCAAGGCCTCGGCGCTTGCCCGACCGAGTTCTGCCAGCCATCACCGCTTCCGATGTCATTCCTGTTTGCGCCGCAATACTTGGAGAGTGCAGTTTGTCCTTACCTCGCCCTTCGCTACACGCTGCATGCGCCCGCCTCGCAGTCACCAGGATCGGATTGAAGCGGCTGTGATTGTGCGGGAAACAGCTATAGACCGTGCCCTGCCTCCCATACCCGCAGCTTCCAATTCCCGTTCCCCCTCCGCGAACACCCAATTCCACCCACTCCATCCTCAACTTCGAGAGCTCCCCGCGCCACGCGTCCTTGTTGAACTCCTTGGCCGCACCAACAGACTGCCGCATCAATGGCGCCCCCGACCGGCGTCAACGGCGTCCTGCCCGTCACGGTGCTGCAGAAGAATTCCCCCGCATCTGCACCCCGCGGTCCCAAGGCGTCGCAACCACGTCTGAAGCTCGTCTGTCGACGGCTACCACCCGGACTGACCAAGACCGAGTTTGAGAGTATTCTTGGAGAGGAGTGGAAGGCTGGCGCCGGCAAGATTGACTGGTTGGTCTATAAGAAGGGCAAAATCTCGAAAGAGTTTGTAACCCATCCCTTCACATTCCGTCACAGCCACCCCTCTAACTTCACATAGCCTGGCGAAGCCGTCGAAACCCTCCAGGGCCTACATTCACGTCATATCGCAGACGCATGTTGCCCCGCTTGGCGACCGCGTCCGCGAGTCTACTTTCCACGATGCCGCCAAATCCTTCCAGGATAGCGTCCTTATAGGCCCTCCCGCGCTCGAGTACGCCCCGTACCATCGTATGCCCGGAGGAAGACGTAGGAATGACACTCGTCAAGGCACTATCGACCAGGATCAAGAATTCAAAGATTTCCTCGAGGCCCTAACGAACCCTATCACCAAACCACCTGCAGCAGAGGCCGATGGCCAAAAGGAGGAGAAAGCAAAGACGACACCATTGATCGAAGCTCTCCGGGAGAAGAAGGCTAACAAGGATAAGCCTCAGGCCAGGGCAGCTTCGAAGCACGGCCGCGGAGAGTCAAAGGAGGACGCAGCCGAGAAGAAAATTCTCAGCAAGTCTGGCAAGGAGGCCGGAGCCGCCGCAGGAGACAAGAACAGGAGACCTAGCAAAGCAGAGAAAGCGGCCAGGGAGGCTGTCAAAATCCTCAACAAAGAAGCGTCATCCAAAGAGGCCCAACCAACCTCGACGCCCGCTGCCTCTTCTCCTGCTCCCGAACGCAAGCGCGGCAACGCTAGCATTGCGAAGTCTATGCTTCAACGCGATTTAGGAATAGGACCTGCTGTCAATCGTCGACGAGGCACGAAGCGAGAGATTACCCCTGCCGTCCAGGAACCTGGTGCGCGAACTGAGGAGACAACAACAACAACTGGAAAGCAGAAAGCCAAAGAGACGCCTGTTCCCCCGGCGGTCGCAGCGGCTTCGGAAAAGATCTCCGCTTCATCACCTAAAAAAGAACGTCCGTCCCGCGCTGAACGCCGTGCTTTCAAAGCTTCCTTGACTGAGAAAACGAACAACAAGAATGCGGGTGAGGACCCCAAGGCACAGACCAAGGCTGCCCCTACCCCAGCCCCGACAATTCTCAAAAAACCGCAATCAACCCACACTCCCGCACCCCCTCGGGGTCCAGCAGCGTCGCGTGCCCCCCCTACCGAGCCTGCCGCTGCAAGGGCCACTTCATCTCAACAAGCCACACCAGCGAGATCCGAAACCATCCCGCCATCCCGCCCATCTGCCCCCACGCCTTCTCGCCCCGCGGCTGCTTCCCCAGCTCCTGCCCCCACGGGTCGGCAGGCCTTCTTGAAACATGCCAATGCATCCCAGGGTATAACCGAGCCGCTTATCGAAGAAGCATTGAAGGTCTTCGGAGCAATCGAAAAGGTGGAGATCGACAAGCGCAAGGGTTTTGCCTATGTTGACTTCGTCGAACCGGAAGGCCTGGCGAAGGCTATTGCCGGGAGCCCTGTGAAGGTCGCTCAGGGTGCTGTGCAGGTTCTGGAGAGGAAGGAAAAGGTGGTTAGGGTTCGACCTCATCCTGGAACCCATCCAGGCCCTCATGCACCGCCAACTGGACCAGCACGTGGCCGTGGTGGATTCTCTGTTCGCGGTCGGGGACGTGGCGGAGGGCGAGGAGGCCATACGATTCCGAGCAGCACAGGCACAAGTGATGCAGCATCGCCAGCGATGAGCAATGCTGTACCCGCTTCCACGTTCACCCCCGCATCTGCTCCGCCTGTTCTCGCTGCCGGTGGCGAAGCCACATGAAATGACTGTCCTTCATGGTTCCTTGAGAATGAATTCTTCTCCAGAGGGTCCGCGCCGGGCCGTGAGTACCAGCCAATATTGAAAAAGCCCGTACGACTCCTACATCTCGACATGGAATATCACGGCATCCGTGAAAGGTGGTCGGCCTTTGAATAAAGTTTGCTGGCCTCGTCGTTGACTCTCCAGACACTCATTCCGACACAACTTTGTTCCGACCAGTATGCGCCTCCTCCACATCATGCTCTCAACTTTAGGAGTCAGCATTCGGTCTAGCGTGTGCGTATGATGCAGCTCTATGGCTATTGTAATATAAATGCAAAAGGATTGCACACTTATCGCAAAGGAGCCTAGCTTGAAAGGATAGATAGCCTGAGATACTGAATGAGATTTGAGCACCCTGCTCAAATACAACGCTCAAACTATATTTTCGGGTATGAATATGTAGTTGAGAGCCAATGTGGTTGACCATCTGTAATCGTGAAGTGCCTGCGACCAACTGAAAGACTACAGTTCGGAATTTCGGAACCTTAGACTTCGCAACAAGGTTGTTTCTTATAGAAGGAAACTGCTTCAACGGATATGTATAAATGCTTTCTACGCGCCTCCCAATCCTAATGAGACTATGTCCAAGATGCCATGCCGTCAACGCCGATGCCAAGTCTAGTGGGTTGTAGAACGATCCCTTGCACAAGCCTACGGTCATCCCTCTATATCCCGAGATAATACTTTCCCCTTTCATACACGTAAAAGCTGGCTGCAGCCATTGGCACAACCTTCACATACCCAATTGTGAGTCCAACAAAGAAACCCCTCCACCCGCGTTCCGCATATATCCTCCTCGTAATCTCCGTCATACTAAGACGATGTCCATCACCCACGACACCACCGACTTGCATTCGGCGCCTTATCACCTCTAGCGGGTACGACACCGTCTGCGAGACGAACCCCGCGAAGCCTCCCGTGCTGAGCTCGGCCCAGTACCGCAGTTGGGCTGGCTTATGCCTCGTTGTTGCGGTCTCTTCCACATGCGTGTCGGGTAAAGTGGTGTATTCCGACCACATGGGGTGCCGCATTATATCAGACATTGTGTCGTGGGCGAGGAAACTGGCACCTGCATATGGCACCATTCCCAGTAGCGTTGGCGTAAACCCGCGGAAGAAATTCGCGAGTCCGGAGCGCGGGGCCACGGTTTCAACGGCATGGACGGCTTTATCGGCGAGTGGGTTGGACACGTGGTGGTGCACGGGGGGGGGCACCTCGTTGTATATCTTCTTGCAGATGGAGCGGAGCGTCGAGCGGCTCGCCTGTCGTGTTTCGAATGCGAGGCGCACTCGGATTACTTCCAATGGGTACGTGAAGAAGACGGAGAACATGCCGGCGAGGGAGCCCGACACAAAGCGCCGGCCGGGCGTCTCGTGCGCTTTTTTCTTTATGAATGTGTTGCGGATTTGCTCGTACGCGAGGAACTTTATGCCTGCGTAGGGGAAGATGCGGAGGAGTGTTGCCGAGTGTCCCTTGAAGAGCCCGCGGACGCCCGACGTGATGTAGATGTCCCGCATCGCAATGGGGACGCCGGTCCAAGAGCCCGCGTATTTTGCGAAGTTGGGGTTGCTGGTTTGAAAGAGGATTTTTACGCGATCAAGGGGGCCGACTACTGTTTTGGCCTGTGTTATTTCATCAGTACTATTGAAGAAGGAGAGTAGAAGAAGGGAATTGAGAGGGTACGTACAGCGCATCCTGCCAGTCCTCCCGCCAGCCCGCTCTTCAGCAGATACTCCATGCTGCGCTTCTCCACCTTGGCTGGCTGGGTCCCCGTCTCTTTCATGTTGTCCTTCAGCAGCGCTGGTGCGTCATTATCCCGTACATGCAATGCAGGCCGACGGTTTGCGGCGAATGTTTGCGCCGGTGCTGTTGCGGTGGTCATGGTTCGCGAATGTTCGTGTACATTTGAGGCATAGCCGCTGCTGCCCAGGATGCTCTCGCTCATCCCAGTGTTGTGGCTGCAGGCACTGCTAAATCATGAACTGTTACGAGAGGAGAGACGAGCGATTGCGACAGTGTTGAAGTGTGAGTGACATTTGAGAGTGGCGGCGGTGGTGCAGGAAGAAAGACGCTGTCTGTCGCGTGCGGGTCAGATCCGGGGTCCAATGCCATGACGTTGGTTGCCGAGGATCATCTGGAATTGTTTCCGGCACCGGCGTCTTGGCGCCGATGGAAAGCGTTCAGTTCATTACTCAGCAAACAGTACACAAACTCAACACCAACACGCAACTATCGTGAGACTCGCACAAATGTCTGGCTACGGCCTTAATCAACTACAAGAGTTTGAGTCTCTTGAAAGCAGCCAGTATACGGCGTAGATTTCGCCCAAGTTGGTACGGTATCTGTTTTCTTGCCTTATCGGCAAGCTCTCCTGCCGCTTCTATTTTCTCAGTCACTTCGTATTAAACTGCCTGTCTGGCTGCCATCGAGCCGGTTCTGGCCTGTTTCCAAGAGGATTGATTGGGGTCTGCTAAGCTCTATTGTATCTGCTAGGAGGTATTATGCGGACTTCGATCCTATATCAGAACCCTGGGCGGGATATCACTCTCATTGACATTCCTACGTCAATTGCAGTAGCCCAGGGCGTTAAAAATGATAATATCCTACTCTCGATGGCGCCGCTAGAGGAGCCGTTTGTATTGCAGCAGTACGAGCCGAAGAAGGGGAAGTCTAAGCAGAAACATGCAGAGTTTGCTTGCGTCGACAAGCACCTGGAATATAAGGCTGCAATCGAGAAAGCGCTAGCCACAATCCAGGTCCCGGGGGCCTGGTGCGCACCGCGAAGACTAATTACCCAAGTACCAAAATCTAAGGTGTCCGACATGAAGATTGACGATCCAGAAAAGGAGCTGGAAATACGATTGCGAGAATGGAGTTCCTTGGCCGAAAGCAAGGGAGATGACGCGTTCAACTTCCAGAAAATGATGGCATCTATCAGTGCAGGTGCAGGAGATGCAACCTCAGCTGAGGCGGTTGCACACAAGTGGTATATGTCGTACGGCCCAAGCACAGGGGAAATCACGGATCGATCACAAGAACTCGAGGTGGGCCTCAAGGAACCCTGGACAGCATGTTTTCACAATGGGGAGAGCCGTGCAGTTGACCTTACCGTATCCGACAACATATCAGAAACGGCTCATGAATACCGTTTCAAGATCCCACCTCTGTCAACACTATTCTTGAGTGACTCGACGCACTCGGATGTCTTCCGCGCGTCGTTCCGCGAGTTAACGGAAGAGTATACTCTCCCTCGACACTTTGACCTCATCCTTCTAGACCCGCCATGGCCAAGTGGATCAGCCAAGCGCAAAGGCGCGTACGAGCAAGTCGGAGGCATGCCGTACATGATGAAGATGCTCTCAAAAATGGACATTGACAACTACGTTGAACAAAACGCTCTCGTTGGAATCTGGATCACGAACAAGGAATCTCTGCGAAGTCACGTGCTCGGCCCGGGTGGGCTATTCGAGAAGTGGAATGTAGGCCTCATCGAAGAATGGATATGGATCAAAACTACGACCAAAGGGGAGCCCATGTTCAGCCTCGATAGCCTCTGGAGGAAGCCCTATGAGATTCTCCTCCTTGGTAGAGCAGCACCGAACTCTTGGACGACTATGGCAGCAGCACCCGAGATCCAAAAGCGAGTAATCGCAGCCGTGCCGGACGTACACTCCCGCAAGCCCTGCCTCAAAGAGCTTCTCGAGCCCTATATGCCAGATCCCGACGACTATAGCGCACTCGAGATCTTCTCTCGGCATCTAGTTGCGGGCTGGACGTCCTGGGGCAACGAGGTCATCAAGTTCAACTGGGAGAAATATTGGGTGTCAGGCTCCGAAGTCTCAGACTCAGGCGCTCCGATATGAAAGTCCGACACCTGACTATGTCCGCCATTGCAAACACCTCTTGGCAGATTACGGTGGGGGCTTTGCAGTGTTCGATCGGTCCTTTTGGCCGCTGGTCAGATCGCGTTGTCGGGCAAGTAGATCCGAGCTAGGCCGGAAACATATCCACAGCGACAACCAACTTCACGAACTGTTTTGAAGAAGACTCCATGAACATGAAGCGACAACAACCCGTGTTTTCCCATAGCCGAGTCTTACCAAGGTGCCTCGGATCTCCCATGCAGGGTCGAGCGGCTCAAGTGCCGACTCCACTTTTCTTTTTGGCAGGAGTGGGGAGTGGGGGATCATGGGAATCGTTGGGCGAAGCGAGAGTATCGTGAACGTGGGGTAATAATGGGCTGGGCGGTGCATGTGCCGAATACACCAAATTATGGCAGCACGGCGAGTAAACCTCGGGAGTTCATGTTTACCTCTCTTGTCGCTGTTGCCGCTGGCATGGGGAAGATGTGAAGATGGATGGATAGAACTCTTACCACATGACAATAGCACCCCGTAGAATAATCGGCGCACTCCGCTCTTGTGACTGTACCCTACCCGCGCGGGCGTGGCGGGCATGACGGGCATCAACCTCGGGGTTGCGGCGGCCGCGGTTGACGCTGTGTGGGTGAGTTGTCGGTGTCGGCAATCAACCTTCGATGCGCCTCATCTCGACAATCGCCGACACCTCTTGCATTTGCATCGCCGTCCTCCGTTGACAGCTCACAGCGGACAACAAACACATACTCACAAGCCTTTTGTTACACAGACTCGCTGTCGTTGATGCCTCACCCACACCATTTCGGTATTCAACGGGAGCCGTCACCAATGTTGGTGTGTTGTACAGCATCAGCGTCTGTAGACGTGCTCCCTCTCCGCATCCGCCACCCGTTCACTAAAAATGACAGCGCAGGCAGACAGCTCATCACTTGCTCACCGCTGCAGTCTTATTCGCAACTCACTCAGTCACAGATGGACAGGATTGTATGACTGTTTCTGACAACTGTGTTACCTTACCGGAAATCAAGTTATGCGCAGATTGCCCATCCAAACGTCTGTCTGACTACGGTCTCACACCCTGCTCGCTCGTCGACTGCCTGATACGGAATAGAATAGACAGCGCAGCGTTGATCACTGGCGGAGAGCCCTCAGCGCTGTAGTCACGAGGTTGCAGTCCGGAATGCAACGTGCAAATAGGATTGTCGAAATGGAGATGTATGACTTGACAGGTGTCAGGTCGGCTATCCATCTCCATCTAGTGCCTTGCCTTGCTGTGAGCCTGCAGAGCGACCGAAGTCCGGAGGCGTTGGTTTCTGGTTTCCTTGATCTGGAATGTGGGATCCGCGCCGTAACCGCACGGAGAGGAGCGGTCCGCTAGCCAGGGTGCAGGTGCATTGCGGATGCGCCTCTCGAGGAGTCGAGACGATCCTGATTGTGATCCTGCTGATCCTGATTCTGTTGTTTTCTTATCTAGCGGGGTAACTGCCGCCGAGGAGCAACGTCACGTAGTCAGCGATCTAGGTCTGGAGTTTTGAGTTTGTCCACGGCGAATGTCGCTCATGGAGATCTAGAGCTGGGTCTGGGCGAGGAGATGGACAGATGTGCTTCAGGGAGTGTGAGCACGACATCTTCCAGATCCAAGTCCTAGTGTGGAAAGAAAAAAGAAAAAAAATATACAGAAAAGGCCGCGCTTTTTACCCACAGGCAAAATTCCGGCACTGCAGCGTTCTCTCCACTCTGGAAGTGGAGTGGAGAGCTCGGCTTAAGAAACGAAACATGGTCCCCTTTTTAGCCACAGACGTAGGAGGCCGAGAAGAGGCAGTTTTTCCTCGTCGGAAACAGACCCTGCGAGGCTACTTGATTCATGGAATTTTGAAAGCAGGTTGCGTTAATTTGGTTGCAGATTTTTTTTGGCCAAAGAAAATCTTCCGGTGCTACTGGAGAAATTTCGCAGCTGGCGGGACTGATTTCCACGTGCAGAAAGCACTCAAACCTCGTGCTGGAGACAATTGCGCGGCAATAACCGCTTCAATCAGCTTCCAAAATAGGAAAATCAGCGGAGCTTCGATCCTCCTGCAAATGGAAAACCTTCTTCGCCGCAGAATGCCTTCAGGAGACAGCGGCAACGTGCACAACCGTCAAATGAGCCATGTGGGCCAGGGATGTAAGATTGAATACTCCGCGGAGACCATGTCGCCGCAAACCTTCTTCATCTTTGAGGGTATGGTGCCAAACCTTCTCGAGTCGGATATTCATGGGGCGCGCTGGGGCAATACGCGCGGCTCCTTTACACAATAGGCTGTTCAGCGTTCTTCGTGTCTTCTATGGGGCTGACATTGGGAACGGGGCCATGAACTCTATTGCGTGTCATATGGATAGAGGAAGGATCCGCCCATCCCCAGGTTTTTCGGTCCGCGAAGCAGAACGTGGCAGACGGAAACGGACAACGTGGATTTGTATTTGGGCTGGATTTAGAAACCTGGAGAGGCGGTGTTGGGGACTTTTGATGAATATGTATGCGGGTTACTGCCCGAAATTGAAGAGCGGTTGATGCGAGTGAGCGGGTGGCTCATCTCATCCGCTGACTGCAGATGAGATACAAATGGGTTTGCATGCCAAAGTACCCGGACATTACCAGTATCTAGTCAGCCCTATGGACCTTGAGGTTGAGTGACGCAGGGCTTCCAAATCGTGGCATCTCCATGGTTTTGATTATGGGGGCACGGAAGTTACAAGGCTGTTTGGAATGGAGCTGCGGGGACCAGGCTGACTCCATCTTACCGATTCTCTGTTGCGGATGTCCGAGGGTGACGCTGTTGGTGTTGTCTGCGTGCGAGCGGATGAGCCTTCTGCCAGCGACCGGTTCTTGCGCGCAAAAGCGCTCCTGACTGGGAGCTAGAATATGTTACGGGGACGACTTCAACGTGCTGGACCCTGGGATCGCCGTGTCGAAGCGCATGTGATGCGCCAATGAGGACTAATGTACCCCAGATTCTTCCGGCTAAACCTCGACACGGGGCACGACACTCGGACTGCCCAGTGCCAATGGTTGATTCATTCCTCGACCGCTTCACGAGAGTCTGCGTTTCGTTTCACTTCGGTTTTTGCTGCCCAGTGCCCTGTCCGCCTCGCGTTGCCACCCTCACATGCAAGAACAAGTGGCCAGCGTGGCCCTGCAGACAGCAGGCAGCTATGATTCACTCGAAGCTGAAAGTGAAGTTGAAATCGAGGCCGCAAAGCGACTGCCGCGACCCTGTGACATGTGCCAGCAGATCAAGATTCCAGGCTGAAGAATCTCATGGCGGAGCTGCGGAAGGCGCGTCCGGCTGCTCCTTCAGGAAGTCCAAACGCGAAGGCAAACGGCCGGCAAAAGACGCGGCTGCGGGATGGCGAGGGAGCAAACACCGATTTCTACCCAACTGATCGCCAGGCTAGACGGAGAAGGAAGCTTGGTGGAACGAACCCCGGGTGGGCGCCGCATCCTGAATCAGGCATGCCTCCCCCATTTTCCCGTTCTACCTCGTGGGGGCAAGGTCAGCACCGATGCGCTTTGAGGATTCGTGTGCTTTTCCTAGCTTTTTCCCCAGGGGCAGCGTGCAAGAGTCGCGATGCTACCTCGCTGGTCTCAAGCGCGCCTCCACCGGCCGCATTCGGCCAGATGCTCGACGAGGCTCTTCTCAGCATGACAGATGGGCGGGATGCGACGAGTCGCCGCCATGGACCAGGCTGAGATACCTCGCATTCGCATGGGGAAGAGGAAGAGCGGTCTCGAGTTCCGAGGGCCGGGGCGGGGGGAGGCGCGGAGTGTGGGCGACATGGGCAGCAGCCCACGGACGCTGACCGCTCTTCCATCTTCCGCGCGCACCCAATTACATATTGCCCCTTCGTCGAGGCGGTGACTCACCGTAAGTCTATATTCACCGTGTTGCGCTGTCAGAGGCGTATCACAGCCGTCCAGCGAACACTTATTTGCAAGCGTTTCATGCAGCGAGGCGTGGCGTTTGACTCTGTTCTTCTGTCACTCTGCGACCCGTCGATAAAGCCGCGAGCCCTCCCGTCGCGTATCCTGCCCATCCCCACGCGCCCCATCACCACAAGCCCAGACCATATGACAGTCCTTGTTCGAGACGCAACCTCCACGACGACCACATATTCCTTCTGACTCGCCCTCCTGATCCACATCCCTATTTCCTGGCACGCTCATATATATCTGCCATCATCCCTCATCATCCTTCTACTTAACTTTGATCCACCATTTCCCCACTGTTCCCGGTTTTCGCTGCCGCCTGCACCTTGACCTCGGAGCCGGTCCGACTGCCACAGCGTCATCGACCCAAGAATCTACCACCACCTCGGCCTACCCACACCCGCAAGCACGAAAGTAGGACGCGTTTGCGAGTTTACTTAATTCGCCCGGATACGCCCCTACGCCTGCAAACAAGACTACACATATACACAACCTCGCCTCGACGCGACCACATTCACCATCATGCACTTCGAAACATCACCAGGCTCGTCGCCTTCCAAGTCGATCCCCATCTCCTTCAGGACCATGTCTTCCCCATCTGGCTCCGTCTTCAGCATGTACACAAACGACAGTGCATCGTATTCGCAGAAGGGATCCACCAGCGCATGCGCCTATCCTTCCTGGCCGACTGGCAACTCGCTCGAGTATCGCAGCACACCAAGCTCCTTCATCAGCGACGAAGACCTCTTCGGTGACGACTTCGAGGACGGCTTTCTCCAAGAAGCCCCTGCGCCACCTCGACAGCCGCCCATGGCGCAGGCATTTCCCATCTTGCCGCCGCTCTACGCCCCCGAGAAGCCCAAGAAGCAGCGCAGGCGCAGCAGTGGCCGCAAGCAGCGCAGCCCGTCCAAGCCCATGAGTGTCATCTCAGAGTCTCCCGAGGCTGTTGAGTGAACATGCGGCATCTTTCCTGCACGATGGTAAGTTGATCACACACGTATCGAGTAGCAGAACAAGTTGCTAACGTTATCCTCCAGTAGCAACATTCATCAACAACACATTATGAACCGCGCGCATCCACCTTTAGCGCTATGACTGCGACTGCATCTCATTTTTATGGAGTTCTTCTTTTCTGCCTTGTGGCCGCCTTATTCGTCGTTTTGTGGCATGGGTGGCGCGAAGCGAGCGCGTACATCCCGTCACCCACCCACCATTTTGCACGCAAACCGAAGCACACCCCGCCCCGGAATCGGCATCCAGCCACAGAAGCAACCTCCACATTCAGTTTCAGACACACTGTACCGTGGCTCCTTGTCAACAGCGTGGGCGTCGGCTTGCTTAACCGGCAACTTGCCGTTGCATGCCTCACACCGCCCATGATCACCACATCACTTCGGCAAGCCTTACGGCTCGTCACACCTATGCTTGTCAACACATCTGTTCCAGACTCGATGATCGTCGAGCTGATAACGGAACTGCTTCAGGCGAGCAATGAGCATGTTTGCATTTGACCAGGATAGCATGGAGGGGTAATGGGTATTTTTTTTTTCTCTGCATTTACATGGCGTTCGTTGGTTTCGGCTTTTGATACCCTCTCCGATTTACGGATGAACATGGACGGTTTTCGCATGCGAGGCTCCGTATGAGTGCCGTGGTGGCTTTTGAGGCTGCTTGTGGCTTGACACGCCTTACCTTCCCCGATACCCGTCACATTAGATACCCCAGTAGTAAATGTCAATATTTGAACTCGTCACGTCTTGTCACTCGGTCTTAATCTCCGGTGCCGTTGAATGTGAAAAAAGGAATAAAGGTTAACTTGCTCATCACCGCCGTCACACTCGAAAGCATTGTTGAGATGCGAGCCTGTCTCGTTCTGGCAGTGGGATATGGAGCCCGTCATGACTCTAGAGGCGCTCGTGGTGGTGATAGGTTGCCTCGCCGCCTCCCAAAACAGGCATTCAGTTGACCAGAAACCAAGTGTCCAAACCAGGAATATAAGCTGAGTCGTTAAATTAGCATTCCACATACGTATGTGCGCACGCCGCCTGCCCAATCCAACGTAACATTTCTCTATTTCGAAAAGATGACGCGTGAAGCGCTGAGCATATTCGCCCTGCCGCCAAATCATCGCATGAACAGCGTCCAAGAACAGCAGTCCCGTGATATTTGCAGTTCGTGAACCCCAACAGGTCTCCATAAATAACCTCGCAAGAGCCCGAAGCCGATTTCGGTAACCCGCGCTACCGGCGGCGGAAGCGTGTTTTTCCACCCTTCCTTTGCGCAATGCGAATTAGGGTGGCTGGAACACTTCCGGCTGCCGGTGTAGAGAGTCCTGTGTCACATTGGCTCGTATTCGTGGCCGGAAGGGATGTTGATGTCTCATGCCGAAGCGTTCTGGAAGCAGTGTTTTGAAGGGCAACTGATTCATCCCTTGCATCGAAGCAGTGTTGTGTTGTATTCACCGAGACAGAGACAGCGACGCGTGGGATGGGTGAGGGGCATGAAGGATTCAGAGAAGAGGGGCGGGCTGGGTGGGTTTGGGTGAAGCGGAGCAGGGATGCGGATACTAGTGCCGGCGCTTACAACGAGCATTGTGAACAAGTCCTGGAAATGTTTCGCTGGGGCCAAGGAAAACAAACTCTCCAGTCCATGCCTGCTCGTTGCTTGCCTTGCGACGGCTTGCATCTGGCACATTGACAGCAGTTTTGGACAGGACAGGACAGGACAAGACAGAACGATAAGATGCCCCTGCGAGATTGTTTCTTTATGCTTCATTTTGTTTCTGGCGGCAGCATGCTCTCAACCAGGGAACACAATATTTGCAATATGCGGTTGTTATCGACCAGCATATGCATATCACTCCCCGAGCTCTGAGCAGAGAGCTCCCTCGCGGATCGACGACGCTTGGACTCCTGTAGGTCACGCAGCGGGAGGGAGGGAGGACGGAGAGGCGTTGCGTGCGGCACAGCGGAATCGATCATGGACCCGGCTCCGCTCTGGTTGATGGCCGAGCATCAGATAGACACAGACACAGACCTGCGCGCAGTGGTTATGTATCTCAAACGTAGCATGCCCGCTTGTGGAACGGCGCAACCTCGTCCAGCTCCTGGGGCGAACCTGTATGCATGCATGCAAACTGCGATACACACGCTCGGGTGTTGCGTCAAGTCGGGAGGACCGTTCAATGGATTCCCACATCATGCGAAAGCCCTGGGGAGGGCCAGTAACAAGCGGGGAGGTGACAACTCGGCTGTAAAACACACTGGACAGCACCCTCTCAGGCACCACGATCTCTGTGCCCCGACACTGCATCCCGACCCGAGCAGAGGAGACAGGCACAACGGAGATGCACAACGGACGTACCTGCGGGGCGTAGGTAGCCGTTCCCTCTCTCTCTCCCCCCAAACTCCACACCAGACGACGACCAACACGCCCCCACCGGAACTGCAATCACGCCTCTGTCAATGGGGGGCTCCGAATCTGATTGCTGAGAGTCATGGGCAGTCATGGTCAGGAGACTGAAGCAAAAATACATCGCGAGCAGCCCCTCTGATATAGCATCGACCAGTCTGCGATGGGTTGCACCTCTTCGTCCGGCTCCATCGCGCTGGACAGGGCCCCCCCGTTCGTGAATTTCCTGGCGCGGGCCGCTTTGCAGCGTTGATTCGATAACCATGTGAATCGGCTGCAGCCCGTCACAACCCGTGCGCCTGCGCGCACCGTAGAAACACCCAATGACCAAGCCTCGCTGGAATCTTCGCGAGAAGCACACGAGAACGCGCTCTCTCACAGGCTGCTCTGTACCCTTCTTCACCCTGCACCATCCATGAGATGCAGGCACAACGCGAAGCTCCTTGGCGGCCATCTCAACTCGCCAGCCAGCCAGCCGTTAGACCAGCCTCAATCGTCCTGGGTAACAGTGGCTCGACGACTCCGACCGTGCTGGTCGTCCTATTCTGAGCAATATCAATCCGTCCTGCACCTTAAGCGCCCACCCGTGATAGGCCTGAGCTGCCCACCGCTCACCTCTCTTTCTCTGCCCGCGCTTCTGCTGCTGTTTCTCCTCATTCTCGCTGCTGTTCTGCTTGTCTTGCGTCTGTCTTTCCAGCTGCACGTTGATATCTGTTGCACTTGCTCGCATCACCGCCAAGCGGGCGCATGCATACTCGTCTCTCTCCATTCGACAGCAGTCAGCCAGGGCGGGGCTAAAGTGTAGCTCTTTAGCGCGCACGTTGCAGTGAGTCTCAATTCTGCGGGCAATTTTTCAGTTTCATGTTTCTGCTCTTCTGGAAACCCCTGGCTCTTGTCCCACGCCCTTAATCGATAGCATTTCCCCCCTCGTTATGCGCCGTGCGAATTCTTTGGACTCGAGCGACTGACAGGAACCGCTTCCACAGACCTGCGCGACATGTCCAACGATCAATTGACCAGGCAGCGGTCGGCATCGAGGAGCTCGTCGGTGCGATCAGATAACCCAATAAAGCCCCCGACACCCAGCATCACGCCCGGCAGCGACGAATTCGCATTTGAGCCATGCGCTGCCACCGCCTCCTTCCTGCTGTACGCTCAGCGCAATGTCATCCTCTGTCTCCACCACGACACACTGGCAATCGAGCGCCGCTTCACCCGCCATCGCGAGGATGTGTCTTGGATATCGGTTGATAATGTAAGCGAGAGGGGCGCGGGCCGGCTGGTTGTAAGCTACGATGCGGGGAGCACTGCGATAGTGTGGGATTTGCTCACGGGCGACGAGGTGGCGCGATTCGCCTCCTATGAGCAGATTAGGGTCGCAGCATGGATGAGGAATGGAAATGTAGCCTTTGGTAAGTGGAAACCCCCCGTGGTGGTTGTGATTCCGATCATTGACAACAGGAGCAGGCAATGCGCAGGGCAACATCATACTATTCGAGCCCTCCACATCCGAGCATCTCTCTGCGAGGACAATATTCGACCCCATCACAGCACTCGCTCCAGCGTCGGACTGCAGGACCTTTGCAATCGGGTACGTATCATCTTCCCGTGGTAATGGTGGTAGTTGTGGTGCTCGCGCTAACCGTTCTCAGATATCTCAATGGCTCCATTCTGATAGCAACGCTCCAGCCTTCGTTCACCATCCTACACACACTCACGACTCCGAGAGCGCCCTCCCCTATCGCGGGACTCGCTTGGCATGGATCTTCGTCCAAGCAGAAATCTGAGATGCTAGCTGCTCAGATGTCAGACGGCGATCTACGAGTGTGGAGCGTGCCGAAGGTGCCCCACGGCGGCGACGCACCGTGTGTGATCCGAATCCTGAATCAAAAGGATCAAAGAGAGCCTGGTCCGTGCTGGTTTGCATGGTCGAAGAATGGACGGATAGTCCAATATACTGAGGGGTACGTACTATAGATCCTCCGACTCTTATCTGGCTTGCATATAGCGTGGGGCCGGCGCTTAAACTCCAACATGCTGACACTTCACCACGCCAATAGTCAAACATGTGCATGGGATGTTCGCACCAAGAGAGTGTCGTATGAGAATGTTCCAACCATTGATGGCGTTGCTGCTATCACCAATTATGGCCCTACTGCCACCTTATTCACCATGGGGCGGAACTACACCGTCCAGCAGTATGACTTGAATCCTAGCGGAGTAGCGTCAATGGTCGCAAATGTTCAACATCCTCCTGCTAATACACCGCCGTCGCCACCTAACTCATTAGATGAAAATAAGAAAAAGACATTAGACGCTCCCTTGACTGCGACTGCGGTGCCCAAGTCGGCACCACAATTGCTACTTGAGTCTGAAAGCAGTGAAGGTGAGGGCGTTTCGGTCATGTCACCTCTACAGAAAATTGCTCAAGAGATGGATCAGTTGGAAGAGGAGCGCCGAGACCGCGTTGGCCCACTAAGTCCTGTCTCTAGCCGGGGCTCGCAAAGCTCAAGATCGTCAGGTAGCGGACGTGGGCCAAGGTATCGATACGACAAGCCAGTCTCAAGCTCACGATCAACCAAGAGTTCAGGGGGCAGTGGAACCGTGTTTTCCTCTGGCAATTCTTCTTTCATGGGCACTTCCCGTGAGAGCATTTCCATTCGTTCCACTTCCTCGGCAGCCTCCTCACGATATGGATCATCGGCTCTGCGCAAGGAAGTCTTGCGAAGTCCCGACGAATCGCATCGAACAAAGAATATGGATCTTTTCCCCTTCACCAAGGCCAGGCTCAGCGACGTCCCTTACCGAAACTCACAGCTCGGTCCAGAACGTACCCCTGATGACCTCCGAGTGAACATGCTTCGAGTCGTGTTTGGATGGGAAAACGATATCGAAGAGCTCATTCGCGATGAACGTAAGTTTGTCTTTATCCTTCGCAAAGGAACGTGACTAATTTTCATAGTGGCACGCCACCCTCCTGGCTCAGCTGCTGCTGTGCTTTTGTCCAAATGGCTCGGGAACCTAGGTGCCGATTTGATGGCATCCATGGTGGGGTCCGAGTCTATGACCTCCTCAGACTGGATGTTGCTCGCCTTGAGCGGAATGGGCCAGGACTCTCAGAAGAAGGTAGGCGAGGCATTTGTCCAACGCCTCTTGGAGAAGGGTGATATTCACCCTGCCGTTGCCATCCTCCTTGGTCTTGGTGAGCACAACGATGCCATTGAAGTATACGTTTCTCGCAAATACTTCATGGAAGCTATCCTGCTCACTTGTCTTATGTTCCCTACCGACTGGCAAAGACAGTCTTTCCTTGTCAGGAAGTGGGGCGAGATGGCTGTCTCCAAAGGCAAGGCAGAGCTCGCGGTCAAGTGCTTCTCTTGTATGGGCCTCGAATCTTCCGAGCCGTGGTTCTCTCCACGCGCTCAAGATGCTGTATTCTCAGCGCAGAAGGAGCAGTTGCTTGGCTCGATGAGCCCACCCCTTTCTCCACCGAGTGCTTCAAGCGGCCGAATCATGGCCAAGATGTCTTCTCTCAAACTCGTCACCGACTTTGGAAAAGGGCCTCTCCCTCAAAGGATGATCCCAGAAGACGATGAGCAAACTCCGATGAATATCGGCGTTACACCCATCGCCGAGTCTGCCATGAGCCCAGCAGGTGGTAGAAACTGGATCCCAGGAAGCGCGAGAACTGCACGTCGCGATGGTTCTCGGGAACCATCTTCTGCAAGGACAGCTACACCAGGAGCTTACAGGCGAAAGCGATTTCCATCAAGGTCGGATGCTGACCGATCAACCAACAACGAGAATCTTGCTTCCCTCGTCGTTCCCAACCGTGGACAGCGCGGAGACTCCATTCCACGAACGGCTATTGACAACGTTGGCCGCGAAGCTGAAACTTTACCCTTCTCATCGCGTCGGGCCTCCTCGTCGGGCGGTCAGCCGGATCTCGTCCTGTCTGCAGCCACGTACAATCCTAGCGTTTCTAAGGAACACATGCCGTCTCCAGCTGCAGGCGTTTTCGAGAACTTGAGCCAAAAAGAGTCAGAGTCACGTGGTAGTTCTCGCAGCCGGAAACCACAAGACCTAAATCTAGACATGATGGACACCATCGTTGTACAAGGCCCCGACACCGGATACTCGAGCAATCTCAGCCCACCTTTGACCGGAGCTAGTGTGAAGAGTGCAAAGGCGCGCAGCATTGACCAATACATCAGCAGCCTAGATGAGGCCAACTTTTATACCCGCCAGCGCTCCGATTCAAAGCCTGAACCCAACAGACCCGGATCTCGCACCGAATCCCGCCCTGAAAGTCGAACGGCAAGGGCTCGTAGTCGCGGCCGTGATCAATCTGAATCCCGTGGACGATCAGGTGTTCGATACATTCGACCTGCGAAGCGATCTCCATCATCGCCGGTGCCCATGTCACCCGAAGACGCTGGAATCTACGCTCAAAGTAACAAAGAAGCTGTTAACAACACGGATAATTTCGATGACGAGAGGTATTACAAGCAGGACATTGCCTCTCCTATAGCTACAGAATCTCTAGCAAGTGCTCGAACAACCCGAAGCCGCGCAAGAACGGGAATGAGCAAGACGAGGTCGTCATCAAAGGCAGCACGCCGCTCAGACTCGCCTGAGGCCCCTCCACGAGCTCGAAGCAGGGCTACCAGTCGCGCCTCAAGTCGACGTCCAACCGAAGACCGAGGACGAAGTACTAATCGAGGTGATGCCTCCGCCAGGCGCTCACCTGGATCCCCTCAACCCATGTTCCTTGAGGAGGAGTACCAACCCGTTCGTCCCCGTCAACGAAGTAGCAGTCGTCAGGCCCGAGAGCGTGCCACAAGCACTCGCCGAGAGCAGTCTCCCGATCGCCGCGCCCCCCGAGACCGCTCAATGAGCCGCAAGGGTGCGTCAACCCTTCGAGAAAGCAGTCGATCGCGCGTGAATGTACGAGAAGCCTCACCAGAGCGTGTACCAGAGCGGATTCCGGAGCGAGCGCCAGAAAGCAGGCCTGTGTCCCGTCAATCTAACATGTCTGGGCGCTCAGGTCACCTTGCGCGTCCAACTACCATCACCAGAAAAGAATTGGCAGCTAAAGAATTAGAAGATAGACGACTTTCTCTTGCTCGACGGCCATCAGCTCCTGTCATCCCACATCCCGGAGATTTGGCCCATCGTCCGGTGCAATTCGAGCGGTCTCACACTGATAGCTCGGAATACCTCAATAACCTACCGATGTATCGAGATCCCATCCAACGAAGTCACACTGCTGATCCTGAAATCTCGAAGAAGTACTCTCCAACCAACAGGATTCCTATAGGAACAACTTCGACGACATCCGTCCCAATCGGCCTTCCCGCTACTCCTCGGGCAATGCGCCATCCACGTTACATGAGCACCGATCCAAACGAGCGAGAAGGCATTCCTGCTGTTCCAATGATCCCCGATAATCTAGCGCAATACGTTCAGGAACCGCAAGAGCTTCCCCAGGATGACCTAGGTCCATTGCTACCATCCACCACATTTGGCCAAACACATGCTCCATCTCGTTCGGCATCAGCTCCCCCGGAGGACCTGTCTCCGCCGCGAGCCTCACCTACTGCCCCGAACCCTCTCGGAAGACGTGGCTCATTGGGCGGTCGAGGACATGCACGGGTGAATACCTCACCTGATCTACAACCAACGAACTATAAGCGTATCAGCCCGCCTCCGATTACTGCCAGCATCGACGAGACTATCCACGAGAGTCAAGTCGTCATTCTTCAACAAGAAGATGCACCTCCACTCCTGGCCGAGCTTCAACACCTTGCCATCCCGCCACCACCGCCGCCACCACCAGTTTATCCTCCAGGCCATGTTCGAAAAGGAAGTCTCGGCGTCATCAACATTGCCATCGACGAGCATCCCAATGAGACGGCCCAAGATTCTATCTCTCCAATCTCTGGACCTACAACCACCTCTCCTAACATGCACCGTCGTGGCCGCGGAAGCGTGAGCGAGAACCTCGGAATGACCTTTAAGAGGGTCACTGAAAGAATGCGCAGCACCAGTCGCTCCCGCAATAAGTCCCCGCCACTAAGAACAACCGATCTCTCTCCATACGAGAGTGTTACCCAGTTCTCTTACCCCCGAAGCGCCAACGCGAGGTCACCCACTGAAGGTAACAACAACGATATGTATTTTGGCAACATGTCACCACCCCCACCTCCTCCAGTTCAACCAATGGAGCAAGTGGTTTCTCCTATTGACGAAAGCAAGAACTCCCAGTTCTCTGGTTACAAGCATCCCAAGGAAGTGCGAGCCAATCTACCCCCCGAGCAGTTGCAGCGCGGCGTCTATCAATCACAGGAGCAGCTGAACCGCGCCGCCTATCAAACACCAATGATCTAAACCCAAAACCAAATTTCTTCCTGGTTTTATTCGCATTTGTCGGGCATCTCTGCCTTTATGCTCTCCCTGTTCGGCAATTAATTATCATTCCTCTATATACTGAGACGACCTTTACGACCTTTACCTTCGATACACCCTTCACATCCCCTCATTGTCTGATATCATCATTATTTATTTGTAGCGTATAGCATTGTTATCCATCATCTAAGTAGCATTAGCGGGATTATTATTGGCTCTGAGCCCCAGGAGCGTTTCTTATCATCTAAGACCTGCCTTGGAAATCTTACTTCCATGCGCTTCGCGGCGGAAATTGTCGATACCCTTTCTGAGCTTACTTTTCGTTCCCCTTTGCTCTACTTCTTCGTGCTTTTGGAGAAGTGGAGGGGCCTTTCTTGTGCGTTGCAAGCGTTGTTTGTCTATTTGTGTGATTTAGTTGTTTGCATTTTTTTGCTCTGCATTTTTGTGATTGTGCTTGTGTGTTTGTATTTATTACGTTCAACCCGAGGTGGGGGGGAGTTGCATACATGGCGGCTTGGAGAGTGAGCTGCAGGGCTTTCGAATCATTTGCATGGATTGTGGCAGGTGCTGGATGGTGGGTGGATTGCATCTTGAGAGGAGATGGAAGGGGGAAGCAGACAGGCCAGGACTAGACCTGGACAAGAGAGAAGCAAGGGGATTTCCACTTCGATATAATGTACATTCTTTGCCCTGCAGCGGTGCTTTTTTCTCTCATTGTGCGCGCGAGTCGTTCTATTGCTTTGTCATCTCTCTCTCTCCCTCTCTCTTCTGATCTTGCGCTGTTCGTTCCTTTCAGAGGGATGGTTCACGTTTTCGTTTGACTCTTCATCGGCCACTATACGTATAAATCAACACCACAGACACACCTCCCAAGCAACACGCCATTTCTCCAACAACACGTCACCAACCCTTTCGTCAACCTCCATATCATCATACATTCTATCATCTCACCGTTTCCACATAAATTGCACAACAGGCATACTCGGGATATCAACTCAGGAACCTTCATACTACATCAGACCCGACCACTATTAATATACCAAAGACAAGAGCCTCGCGGCAAAAAGTGCTTTTTTCACCTCATTATTTCTTTCTCCCTTTATCTTGGCTTCGCGCTTCGCTTCAATCCCTCTTTGTTCGTACTTGTTTGCTTCTGTTTCGGAAGAGGAGGAGGCAGTAATATAGTAAGGTAGCTATGGCATATGGAATCGCTCTTTTTCAATGATATGTGGATTGTGTGCGTGCGGTGACGTGGTCGTTGTTAAGGCTCTTTCAGTGTGATACCTTTCGGATACCTACTGGAATCCATGCTTGTTTCCAAGGCGCTGCGAATCCGTTTTTACGTAATCGTGGGGCGGCTTTCAGACCCCTATGCGTTGTCTACATGAGTTTAATATACCGCGCGAGATTGATACGCGTAGACATGGTAAAACACACATGTCCGTCATACTCCAAGTTGCCTACCGAATTTTAATTGCCTTTTCTGAGTTTTCCTGTACTTTTAAACTCTCACAGAATCCAGCACATACTACAGGGATGCTGTGTTTGTCCTCTGATAAGTGTCAATGGACAGGTGAGAGACTTCGCTATGCTTACTGCCCTTTTACTAGGGATGCCTTCACTTCAGCATCAGATTATGGAGACTTCTGTTTGACCTGGAAACTTCGTGAACAAAATCAATAAGATTCACGTACGCCTTTCACTTTGTTGCCTTCTCTCGGCTATGACGCCATCTTCTCTCAATCTTCTTGCCGCTCTCTCACTGTCTTCTCACCATCTTTACACAACTTTCTGCCGTGGTTTCTGTTTGATAATGGACATAACTCTCCATGGTGAGATCCTTACTAACAGAAACCATCATGGCAGACCGAGCTGCCCGAGCCATTCAAATAACCACTCAACAGGTTCGCCAACCTCTTGGACAACGGACCTCTCAATCCTCCAGCCGACAGCCTTCTCTGTCCCCAGATACCCCAGACTCCACGCCCCCATCGTTAGAACCCTCTTCGCCCACGCCCCCCGAAGGTCTGACTTTGACCTTCCCAGAGAGCACGCTCACACTCATCGACCTCGTGGGGCACACCATGGCGACCGTCATTACCGAGCAGCTCGTCATCGCCACCACACTCGTGAACCAGTCAGTTCCGTCGCTGAAACCAGGATTAAGCGGCACCATAAAACGAGAGGCGAAAGTCTACCAGACGCTGAATCGGATCTTAGCTAGACGACCGCTGTATAAGCTCGGTGTGCGGAAGGTTATTGCTGTTGATATTGGGCCATTGATGAGTGTGTATACCCCGTTTCTGCTATCGATGAAGGAGATGTGTTCTGACATAGAAATAGACGCTTCACCGCCATCACCTCAAAGCGCGCAACCAAATCCAGAACAACAAAAACAACAACAACAATCCCTTACCGCCGCTTCTTTCACCCTCCTCGCACCAGACCCTTCTATACCTCTCGATCCTCTCCTCCACACACTCGACCTCTCTCTCATCCCGGGAGAAATCTTGCACCAACCCTGCGACGCCCGCCCAGCCCGTGTTCCCATACCCTCATTCGCATCCCATTTTGCCAAAGCCGTCGAAGCCATCATCTTGCGCTCAATTAAACACCACGCCTCCGACGACATCCGCAAGACATTCGCGCGAGAGCAGTGCCTACACAAAATGCGCCACAGCATTCTGTCGCGAGAGTCGGCGTGCGTGTGGCGTATGGCGGAGGAGGATTACGAGTGGAGTCGACCTGAGATGGAAGGTGGAAAGGGGGGGCCGCCAAAGGGCAAGGTGGTTGTTAGGTTTGTGTTCAGTTGTGACTGTGGGAGTGAGCATGAGGTAATGGTTTGGAGTTCGTGGGAGAGTTCGGTGGGGGATGTGTGGAGGACGTGGGAGAGGTGTGAAGTGCTAGAGAGGGGGGAGTGGGCTTGAGGGATGTGAACGGTAGGATGGGATGACATGGAACTGTGTATTTTGGAGGGCATGCGATGGTTACAATACCCCTTTGGGCAGAGATGACAACGTCTAGTTCTCTTTCGTTTAATTGAAGCAAGGCATGTTACTGCCTTGATGGAACACACCTCATTCTAGCGCTCCCAACTCCTACAATGGATGTGAGCTAGATCCGATTTAAGATGTGACGTAACTGAGCCTATATGGATTCACAAACCTAAACTACGGTTTCTGGAAAGCTAGAAGTCACCAAAGAAGACAATGAGCACAACAACAGGAAATTCAAGATGTAAATGCCAGAATTAATCAACTTTTCATCTTAGTTCATACCGGCACTACCTAATAAATAAGAAATAATCACATCTCAATGACCTCAAATCCTTAACCCCAAAGAAGAGAAGTTCGTAACCAAGAGACAAACATTTACCGTTTTCTCCATCCACCAACACAACCATCCATTACCCTACCTCATCTGTTCAACCGCTTACAATCCAGGAACGGCAAGACCAAGGTTCCTCAGCGCCAAAGCAGCAGTCGCGGACTTGAGATTACCGACGTTTCCGGGAAGCGATAGAATGTTATCGGTCAGCCCCATGATGGTGGAGACCATATTGGTAGGGTCAGCAGGGAGCGGCAGCGTCTTGAGGAAGGCAAGATCGGCAGATGAGAGCAGCGAAGCAGCGGTCTGGAGTTGGGCCAAGCTGGTCAGGCTGCCGAGATCCTTGAATTTGGATGGGTTGATAGTGGAGAGAAGTTGAAGGACGCCGACGGTGGCGACGGAGTCCTGGACCGCGGGCAGCTGGAAGATGAAGCCGGGGACCACAGTATTGAGGATGGACATGATGGTTTGAGTCACACTCCCGAGACCGTTGCCGCCCGGGATGGCGATGTTCTTGGCGATAGAACCGACGAGAGAAGCGAGGTCCGGGGAGATACCTGCGAATCGCAATCAGTGAGGCGAAAGGTGTGAGTGTGAAGGATACTAACCGGGAATGCCACTGCTGGCAAGACCTCCAATTCCAACGCCTGGAAGTCCCTGGGACAGAGACGGCAAACCGCTAAGCTGGCGAGCGGCGATCTGAGGAATTCTCTGGGCGTGGAGCTCAGGCATGTCCCTCTTGATGAGGGTGGGGATGGGGAGCGATGGCGCAAAGAGGGACATGGGGTCCTTCTTCAAGAGACTGAGGAGAGTCGCAATGACGGAGACAGAGAACGCGCCGACGGGATCGCTTCCAGGAATCTATGATATGTTAAAAATGTGGGAAGAGAGAGGTAAGAGCTCCTTACTCCGGTGATGGGGGCTGGGTTGATCAAGGCACCAACCGCGGGCAGGCTGCCTGCGGCTTGGGTAGCGGTATTCACAACACTTCCAGCAACAGGGCCGGCAACTGGGAGTCCACTGACGGTGTTCTGGACAGTACCAACCACGCCAGGGACAGCGTTTGTGACCGGAGCAAGAGCGCCGGTAGCGGTGTTAAGGGGAGATCCGCTGCCAGTCACGCCTCCAAGAGTTCCAGTGACCGCACCGACGGGAGAGCTAGCGCCTCCACCAACTGGGAGACTATTAATGACACCAGCTACAGTGTTCAAAGGCGAAGTACCACCTGTCAGACCTTCAGTCAGACTAATGACCATGTTCAGGGGGGAAGCATCACCTGTCGCACCACCTGTGAGGCCTCCGATAACGGGAAGGCTGTTCATCACACCGGTGACAGCATTGAGAGGAGACCCGCTGCTACTGACACTTCCACCCGCGCCAGTGACAGCGCCTACGGGCGAGGAGGCACCGCCGAGGAGACCTCCTACAACGGGAGTGTTCGAAAGAGATCCGGTCACAGCTCCAATGGGGACTTATACATGTCAACAAGACTCTTCAGTTGATAATTGCACAATACTTACGAGCAGCGACGGCAGCAGTGGCAGTAGAAGTGGCCTTAGTGGCAGAAGGAACCAATTGCCTCTTACTAAGAGGGACTGGAACATTTGGCAGAGTAGCGGGGATTGGAAGAGTGGCAGTAAGATTGGGGACCGGGACAGGAAGACCAGGCAGCAGTCCTCCAGCGCCCTTGGCGACGACGCTGACAAGAATGCCGATGATGGCAGAGCCTAGCTTGACGAGCGAGTCGAGCGCGTCAGTCTGCACGGGGAGACTGATGGGTGGTGCAGGGACCGCTGGGATTGCGGCTGGAAGGGCAGGTGGAACAATCCCCGTGTTTCCGGGTAGAGGGAGAGGGAGCTTCACATCTGGTATAGGAAGAGGAGTCTTTGGCACGTCCATAGGAAGAGCAGGAAGAGCTGGGGCCGTGACGGGCAAGTTAGGAAGTGAAATGCCTCCAGGGAGGGTTGGCTTGCTTGCTGTGACACTCCCTGCAGCAATATCGGAGACACCAGGGGCGGCTAACAAAATGACTATTAGCACAAGTATAAGAGAAAGAGAGGGGGTGGAGTACCAACGGCGGTAGTGGTGGCTACGCTCTGAGGGAGGATCGCAGGTACACTAGGTACAGCAGGGACAGTGGCCGGCTTGAGCTGGGGAAGCGCAGCAGCCTCGACATTATAACAGAAGGCCAGAATGGCCATAGCCTGGAACTTGTTCATGATGGCTCAGGGAGTTGATCTTTTCCGGATAACGAATGAACGCGGTAGCAATGAATGAATGGTAATGAGTGACCTCAAAGATAGGCTGCTGAAGACTCAATTGATCTGCGGGATTTGAGGACTATAAGAACTGGAAAGTATCTGTCATGTAACGTCGACCCCACAGTGAAGCACGCCATATAGAGCATTCTTGTGTGAGGAGCAAGTCCCAAGGAGATTTCCCCAAGCCATTCCAAAGCGCGATGACACTGATGCATAACCGCTGGAAAGGGAAGGAAGTGGCATATGTCGTGTTGTTTGGCAACAAAATGATAGATCAAGCTTACGCTTTAAGACGGAATGAATGAATCCAATACAGAAATAACAACCTTTTTTGGGAGGGAGGACATGGTGACCTTGACACTCGAGTACCTTTATCGAACTGTGTGAAGCTTCCTTCAATGCAGCAAATCCCGATAAATTACTTCTGCCCCACCGGCAACTTGAGACACTGCTCGTGGATTATGTGCTACCGACGACGTCCGTACATGGCAAACTTAATCGAGATTTGTCCAGTTAAGCTTTCGGCCCGCACCCGTTGTGGAGTTCCCTTGCGGTGGCCCGTTCGATCGACGATCGTTACTGCATTCCTCTTATTTCCAGTTCTGTTGGAATGAGCGTTCGTAAGAGGCGGTAAAAGTGACGCATGCTCTAGGGGAGACTTTTGATTTGCTGAACAGTTTATTGTGCATTCCGAGCAGAAATTCTTCGGCGTGAGGAATGGGACGGTCCACGCAAGCGATTTTGGCGGGTCAGAAGGCTCTAACTGTCAAATATTCGTCATATGGAGACATAGTGGAATCGAGGATGGTTAGTCAAAGCGTTGAGCAACCAGGGGAGCGTAGTTCTAGGAGGCGGAGCCTGAGTGAGCACCTCTGGGAGCAAAGCCGCGCCCACCTCTTCCGACGGCTTGAGGCCCACGGGGCTCACGAATAGGTTTCTCCAAATTGGGCGTCTCGGGCCGACTGCCGCCGTTCTCTTTCTTATGGATGTAGATGGAGTTCGGCATTGGTGAGTATGATGGGTCATAGAGTTGTTTCCCTGCAGCAGCGCTACGCGCAGGAGACTGTTCGTTACTCGAACGAGCTTGATTGTCACGCCCACCTCGTCCCCGGCCCTTTCCTCTCGTGTTCTTGTTAGGAGATGTCCCTCGGGAGCTTTCCGAGGCGGCGGGGGAGCCGAACAATCGCTCACGTGCTTCAGCGTATCTTCGTTCCTTTTCTGCGCGTTCCTTTTGAGCACGGGCCTTCCTCTCTTCAAAGGATGCTTCGTTCTTTTTCCGCCTCTCTTCCTCACTGTCATCGTCGTCTTCTAAGCTCAGCCCGGCCATTCCAGCTGTTGCGCCGTTTCGTGATAGAACCTGCGGCGGCTTGCGAGAAAGCACTGTGACGTTCGGCTTGAAAGCAGTCTTCAAAGGCACATCGTCACGAGCTTCAAGGAATAGCATAGGCTCTGGGTTCTCCCTTATAAACGCACTATCAGCTCGGCATGGTGTCAAGTGTAGAAATATGCATACGCGGATTCCCATATTTGCCGATTCAGCTCTGCATGCTTTGCTTTGCGCTCAGATTTGGAGAGTTTGACTTCTACCTTGGGCTTGTCCTCGGTACGTTCTTGCTTCTGCACAAGTGTCAGTCATGTGCTCTTGAAAGGAAAGGCATAAACGCAAATACATCAGCAAGGGACTCCCAATCGTCGTCCCACGCGTCGGCCGTGACGTCCTTGTTCGGCATCGATGATGTTATATATGAATAGATGGGGTGTTGGTGCTTGTCCACCAGGCATGTAGCTGAAAGATGTGTGGAGGGGCATTGGAGGGGGAAGTCGACCGGCGAAGACACCCGAGAAGACCAAGCTTTTCGCTTAGCGCGGGAGCTAAACCCAGCCGCGGGTCCAGAGCTCAAGCATTCACTGCTGCCTCCACCATCATCGTTACTTTCTCCCCCAGATTCAATCACCAAGATACGCTAATTTCACCTTCATCCACTCCGTCACAGTTTACAGTTCGCGTAAAGCCCGCATAATGTCAGGTAATTGCACCGCAACAACCACACTCCGCCCTCCGCCCTCCGCCCAACCCCACCATACCCTCGCAATCAACAACCACTGACCATGGAGCGCCTCTCACTAGACATCGATGGCGATTCGAACATGAACTCATCCCCAGAGCTTGGTCCGGATGATGAGATGTTCCCCGATGAAGCCGAAGGCGTAGCCCTGGGACCCAGCACGCCGCGAAACGCAGCCGCCTACTCCATGGGCATCGGCCAGACCTCCGAGCTCTCTCCGCCAAACTCCCAGGGTCCCTCTCTACCACGGGACGACAGTTTTTCTGCCAACTTCTCCGGAAGTCCGTCTGCTCTCAATGCGAATGGGAAGCGCGTGTACGGAACTGTGCCTACGTCTAGTGCAAGTGGTGCGAGCGGTATGGAGAACATGAACCTGCACGAAGACAAGGAGACAGGCTATCAGTGGGCGAAGCCGGAGGAGCAGCCTGGCTGGGAGTGGAAGAACACAAGGGCGAAGGAGGAAGAGATGAGGGCTTTGGATCAGATTGTCGACAAGAGTTCGATGATCAAAAGTACGTATTTCGCCCTTGGTTTGTCTCTATATACTAATGAATGCAGCTCGATACGGCGATCCTCTGGATCCGACTGTGCCAGCAAAGAAGCGCTGAACAGGTGAATGCGGAGAGCACAGTACCCAAAGGCAAAGGCAAAAGTAAATTCACTGCACCTTACACCTCCAGCCAGTCCACAATTCTTTGACGCACGTACAAGACGGGACCGTCGTGCTCACTTGGGCTTTCGACCTCGCGTTACAAATTGCCTAATGTCTCTTATAGATGGGAATGTATGGCGCATTGCACGACTGCATAGGAGAGGCCAGCCAAGGGCTAGTTCAGGATGCTAGCACGTCATAGAAGATGAATGCATGACTATTTTCAATGGTATGATTTAATGAATTTGTGAAGTATACCACGCCCAGAGACATAATAATTGCCTCCATGAGATAGAGTGGCCTGTACCGTACTCCACCCTCAACGCCATCCTATGCAGACTTGAGAATTTATTCAGCACCAGCTCGCCCTCTGGCATCCATCAGTCGCTCTCATCCCCATCTGCCATATCATCTTCTGACGGTTCACTCTCCCGTACTTCCAGCGGGTCCTCAGCCAACCCCTCCTCCACAGCCTCGTCCTCGACCTCATCATCTTCGACCTCCTCGTCCTCCTGCTCCACGTCAGCTGCCTCATCCGCCTCGACCTCCTCCTCAGACCCCGTAGCATGCTCTCCATTATCCACGCTCGATCGCCTCGCACGTTTCGTCGGCGGCGATTCCTCGTCCTTCGCATGGCCATTTGTCACTTGTGCGCTGCTCTCGGGTGCTTCCTTCGCAGCCTTCTTGTCCTCGCGCACCTTCTTGCGGTACGAGTTGCGCTTGTCCGCCTGGATGGATGTGAATTTGCCGACTTCGGCTTCGAGCCGCGGGAGGAACGACTCGAATTCTAGCTCGTGCATGGCGTCGAATACGTCTTTGGGCATGACAGTCTTCTTGTTGCTTCTCGCGGCATGCTCGGCGGCACTTAAATTTATCAGCTTCACGCTAAGTTGTATAAGTTGAGAGATGGAGGTCCGCGCACCATGATGTGAGATAGTTGACAAACACGGTCGCGCTCTTGGACATGGCCAGTAGCGCATCTTTCTGGATCTGTGTGTTTGGGGGCAGGACGCCTTTTCCGAGACGCTGTACTATTGATTTGGGGAGGTTGAGGTCCTTGAATGCGGGCGTTAGATTTGCCCAAGGATTTGGAGGTGTGAGGCACATACTTCTACACTCAAGGTATCTTCCTTCACAGCCGTCTTCGCGGAATCGTCATTTGACACGGCAGATACATTGCTCTTTCGGGCGGGCATTGTAGATATCGAGCGCAATGTAATAGGGCAAAGCGAGGGCGATGACGTGGGGAGAGTCGCGAGTTGAGAAAATGTGAGGATCCACTTTGGCGGGCGACGCGTGAAAGCGCGTTGAATAGCTTGGCATCGTGTCAAAGATACCCAACCAAGGTGTGCTGCACAAAAATAGTAAGGTTGAGGTGTTGACGGAATGCCTTTTAGTTCTCAATGTCTTAATGATGATTCCATGAAGTTTTCACTCCTTTCTAACACGAGATACTTGCTCCCGGAAACCTACGTAACTGCTCGTAATGATGGCACATCATATTACGAGACCAAATGCGATCAAGATCTGAATATATTTGGCCAAAGCGAAGCCAACAAGTGTTTCAATCCTCTGACCAAGTTTCGGATCTTTCGGCATACGCATGCCCTTGTAATTGTCCTATGTATCAGCTACATGCGCACCGCGTGACCACAAATGCGCTCAGCATCGTCGCCTGCGTCTATATGTCGTTGGGAAGTACATATGCTACACGTGACACACATTTTCCAAAAGGAGCAATCCGGGCGCCAAGCTGCGAGGTGGTATTCCAACCTGGAAACCTCTGCCTTGTGGTAACCAACACTAACCACCGCCTGCATACTGCATCTTAGTGACTTCAATGAAAGTGCTTCGTCAGGTTGCCGATTCGTCGATTTTTGTCCTCAGTCCACCAGTCGAGCGGCTTTTTCCGTCACTCTACCAGCCACAATGCGGCCCGAGGTAGGCGTGTGAATCTCGCACGACACCCAAAAGACGACACGTACATAGGGGAACTCGAAAATATGGACCTATCAGGCACGCGCACTCGATACGAGGTGGAGATGTAGTTACGCTAGGATATCCCAAGTCTACCATCCCACTTATGACCAACGTCTGCCCTATCAAACGCAGTATCCCGGAGCACATCCAAGACACTTGTCTGTCACTGGGACCCCCCTTTCTCCAGGTTCCCGCCGGTCTGGAACTAGTGTGGGTAACCCTGGATCCCTACTGACAATCGCAAAAGCAATCTAGTGATATCTATCAGCCTCAACCAGAGAAACGGGTTGCAGTTGGGATGTCAGCCACGGCAGATTCCAGACCGCCAGTCAAGAGCTCCAACGCCTCTCGGCTGCATTCTTCCCTTCAGCAGCTCGCGGGAGGGTTGCTGAGAATCGATATTTTCTCTTTGTGTGACTACGACTATGTGTCAAACCTGTGCTTGGGGCACCCCTCACTGGCTTGCTGGGAGGTTGCAAGTTGCGATTTCCGCCAAGTGGCACGAAAAAAAGCCGCACAGAGGCATTGTGGAACAGCTCAACGTCCACAGTTCAGGGTACATGCCTCTATTGGTGGGAGAACGGATGTATCAATTGCGGCAGTCGAAGAGCTCGGTACTGTGTTGGAAACGCTTTCCTTTTCCATCCATCCCTACAATCATTCCCTGGCATGTAGAAATATCGGGTTTGCCCAGGGCACAGCGTCGGTTATGAAAGACAGGCAGGATTGTCGCATCGAGTCAGCCCTTTTAAAGTATTACTTCCTTCCCACCTTCCTCAATTTATGTTTGCTACACTGCATGCCACGAAATCCCACGCTGCTTGGCGCTGATTGCCGCCGGTAAACATCCTCCCCCAGCTGACCACACCGATAAGCATGCCTGACCTGTTCTGAGCACAAGACTAGATTTCCATCTCCGCTATAATTTTAGGGCCGACCCAGTGTTTTCTCTATCTCCGCCTCAGATTCACAATGGCGCTGGAACCGAACCTCCGGGTCATGGTGGATGGTGATGCCGCTAGAATATATCGACAAGGAGAACAAGTAAAGGGAAGGGTTATTCTCGTGGTCGAAGATAAAGAGAAGATCAAGGCGTTGAAAGTCAACTTTATTGGATCTTGTATCACGAAAACGACACGACCATTTTTCATAGCCGGGAATGATGCAGACGCCTGCCAATCAAGACGAGGGTACGAAGAACGACTAAATCTCTTCAACATCGAACAGACCTTGGCACCTGGATGTACTCTTGCTTCGAAGAAATATACCTGGAACTTCGATTTCACGTTCCCAAAGCTAACGGAGCCGCAATGTTCGCGATGGGCATATGGGTCGAAGTATCTGAAAGATCCTCACCCACTACCGCCATCATTCCATATATACACCACAGCTCCTAATGGCGAGGCGATGGTATCCTACAAAATTCAAGTAAAGCTGGTCCGAGCTGGGTCCAATGGCACTAAGAGAGTCACTCAGATGCTTGTATATCACCCTAGTCCTCCCATCATATCACTTGAACCCAAGGTCATGTCCCGAGTTCTCTACACACAGACCTTCAGACCTGCTAGAGACACCCGAACAGTGATAGACCGCGTTGTCACTAAGGTATCTCGCAGAGTCTCTGCAACCAGCAGCTTTCCGAAAATCGTTCCAACACTTCACTACGTGGAAAAGATCGCGCCAGGACAGCACATCCCTCTGCTCTTGTCACTGGCGAACGCACGGGACGCATTTTGTATCCGCAATGACGACCAACCGCAATGCACCCTCGAATCTCTTAATGTCACCATCTCCACATATACAACGTCCATGTGCGGCCAACTGTTCACCCAGCCCGAAGACTTCGTCGAGAAACACGTTACCTGCATCTCCAGACGCGACATCAACCAACCCCTCTCCTTCTACGTCCCGACCAATCTCACAACCAACTTCCGCCTCGTAGACGATGCGGAATGCGTACCCACATTCAAGACATACACGATTACCCGCAAGTACAGCATGACCGTCGTGGTCGGGATCAAATACCAGGATCAAAATTTCACGATTAAATCGACCTCGCGACTGGATATCTTACCAAGGACATCTCGAGAGATGTTGATGAGGGGGGCAGGAGAGGAAAATGAGGACGGAGAAGTGGATCCGTTGCCGCTTTATACACAGAGAGAGATGGATATGAGTATGGAGTTGGCGCCGGATTATGAGACGTTGTATTCGTTGACTCCAACGTCATCCATTTCGTCTTCGTCCTATGACTTCACGTCGGGGGAAGATAGGAATGGGGCCTTTGAGTCGGGGATCTCGACGCCTGCGTCTGAGTTAGAGAGACCCTTCTTCATGTGATCTGGCGACATTGAACGAATCAATGATCTGGATCTCGCCTGTGTCGGCAACGCTGCCTTTCACACCAGATGAAGGATGTCTAGCAGAAGCGACCAAAGGCTCGTTCACCTATTCCAGTGGTAGGAGACCGGAGAAGGCGACGACAACGACGACATCACGACGACCGCATACACCCACCTCAACACGAGGCCACGAATCGATCTCGCTATATCACAGCTTTGTCAGTCCACAATTGCTCAGCCCACCTTCCTTAGTCCATCTTCGCAAATCCACATGCGCAGCTATGCATAGCAATTTCAACATTCAGCATCCTCCTCATCTACGCCGCTCAACATCAAACCGCGGCCCTTCCACCTCGTCATATCGTCCCCACATCACTATCATCACCCGCTAAAAGTTCAGACTTGAAACAAAGTTAGGCCCGCCACTTGTCCCCACCACACTTTAATCCACGGCCGCTAGAACGGATATCGCCGAATCTAGACTTATATATATCAGGGTGCGCGTTTTCGACGTCGCGCGTGGAATTGTTTGATTTGACGGATTGTGGATGAATGGATGGATGGATGGAGAGGATTGTGGATGAGGTGGATTTGCAGTGGAGTGGATTTAGTGTGCCTTGTCGACTCCGTCGCGCGAGAAAGAGGCTTGCTGCAATATTGTTGGTTTACCACTCCGTACTATTATTGAAAGGGCAAAGAGTCACTATTATGATGACGATGGTAATTAGGATGATGGTCATGGGATTGTCGAAGTCCGTAGCGAACGGAGTGTGCGGTCAGCAGCGCAGGGCTTTTTTTTTCTACTAGAAGCTTACCTACATGCAAGACAGAGTCCGAAGCGGACTACAGCAAACGAAAATACACGGCGGGCATAGGCGAATAGATAGGTGGCCGATAGATGCGAGGTATATCGTCATTGGATTCGACTTCGTTATGACGACGTTCTATCTAAATTATGTGGTGACTAGGGCAATAAAATACAGTAGATCTTGTGCAGCTACACCTTCCTGCTTGCGAATTTGGACTGAAGTACTTCCGTAAAAGTCGCATCTCAACTTTCAGTGCTTAAACGCCTACATATTCTTGCAAGTTCAAACGTCAGAGTTCAGTCAGCTATCGATTGCGGCGAGGCCTCATTTCGGACCAGGCAATTCGCCAACCCTGACCCCGGACCCCTTCCTCTCTCACAATCCTCAGATAGATGAAGTCCACCTGCAGGGATCTGCAATCCCAATGTTGGGATTCAAGATTCTGGAAAACGAACTGGGACGGGAGATTTGCACAGGGCAATCCATCAACATGGATTCGCCTCTTGTTGTCGTGTCTTGATAAGATAACCAGGCTTTGGCCAACTAATGTGAGGCTTGCGTGGCACTCAAGTGCATAGGCCAGAATATTGTGAGTATTTTTAGATTGAGAGAATGTATAGCCCTGGAGACTGACTGGGGATTTGGCTTTTGAATTTTGGCTTCGAACGAAGACGGCGACGAAGAAACGAATCTGGTGCGAACATTCATGCGTTGCGCAGGGGTGGACTAAACAAGCGAGCTGTGGCCCGGTACATACCGCCCGAGTACGTAACTCGACGTGTTCTGCATGCAGCGGACGCGTAGTGCTTCATGCTCTGCTCAATACACGCACACTATACCCGATAAAGCGTTGACAGAGAGCCAGCTGGTGTGATGTCCCTGCAACAGAAAACCCGAGGTCGAACGGAGGTAATACCACGTCTGCAGCAGGTTCGTGGGAAACAGGATATGTTTGCTACCGGTGTAGGCTGAACAAGAGGCACGTGTGAATGCAATGATGTGGTGTGATAAATGAGTGTATATTCAACCCCCTGTTTCTCATAAATATGTGAAAAAAGACTACCTCGAAAACTATCCATCCATCCATCCGGGTATATGTTGTCAATGTCCTCGGCGCACCCTCCAACTAATTCCTCTGAAGCCACTCCGAAAAGAAAGAAAATAAAATGCTCGACAGGGGAGCTGAATCCCCCGCGCTTGACAAAGCGAGCCAGTGGAAGAAAGAGATCTGTACATGAAATCGTGTAGCAAAAATTGAACCCAAAAGAAACGCCAACCTGCACAGCAGACCTAGCAAAGCAAACCCCTTCCATTCATCTGTGCAGCCAACAAAGTAAAGACAGGACCCAGAACGCCGATTGGGAATCGTGATATCATTCCACCTCTAACCCTCGCACCAAATAACCATTCATTCGCACCATCGTCTTATCAAGTAGTGACAGCAAGTCTAAAACTTCCCGTCAAGCACCTCAAAGATGCCCACCTCTACATGCCCACTCATGCTCGGCCTGGGCTCCAGCATCTCAAGCTCATGGCTAAAGAGATGCTTCTCCTCTTCCATCTCTACATCGAGCACGCTAGGCTTCCGCCTCAGCATGAGCAGTGCGCGGATGCTGTGAGACCCGGTGCTGCTGGCGGAGCGATGCGAGTCCGGGCTCGAGGTGCGGGTGAGTGGGGACGTGGTGCCGGTCGAAGAAGAAGGTGAGATGGAACGACCGGAGCGGACAGGGGAGAAGGCGGTGCGGAGACGGCGGAGAGAGCCGGGCGTGCGCAGGGGAGTGAAGGATTGGAAGCGGTTGGTGCGGGTGGGGGAGACCATTTTGGCGGTGTGGTGGAGAAAAGAAGTAGTGTTGGTAGTGGTGGTGTGATGGAGAGGCGTTGTGGTCGCAGGCAGTATTACTGATTGTCTTGTACAATCACCGGGTTAGGCAATTGACGTTGATTCGATAGGGCAAGCAGCGAGCGTGATTGTCCAAGGTCTGCTGTCCGCACGGCGGGCAGGGTCTTGAAGGGGTGGTTTGTTGGCGTCTTAAGACAGTGAGTGTGGTGTTGGCTGGACCCTGAGTGTGCGAGGGCGGGCGTCGTGACACGGCAGATGATGCGAACAGCTTCTCAGAAGTGTCGGGCTAGTTGCAGGTGGAGAATGTCAGGTGTGTGGTAAACCAGCTTCCCGTATATTTCAACTGTGGAAGAGTCGTCGTTCTTCTTAGCTGTCCTTCTGTCGAAGAGAGGAAGAGTGAAGAGAGAAGAGGACGGAACGAAGAGAAGAAACGAAGGTAAGGGTTGAAAGGGTGGATGCAGACGCAGATGGGAGAGAAGAATGGATGTTTAAGGGCTGTCCGGATGCGTAATATGGAACCCTCGACGTCCGTAGGCTGAACGGCGCACCCCGGTCGTGAACCGCAGCGAGGGGTTGCGTGGTGTCTGATCGACGCACAGAAACAGGCACGACCCGCGAGATGAGGCCTGCGCAGGATGAGACGGAGAAATCAGGAGGCCCCTCCAATGTCGACGCGAGATATTGTAATAATGATTAAGATGATAGAAATGCAGCGGCGGAGCGGCGTGTGGAAAGACAGTGGAAATGAAGATAAGACGGACGGCTTCCTACCCATTCACTAGAGACGGCTGCGTTGCCCGCCTTAAGAATGCTGGGCTGCCTTTTCGTCCCCCTCTCGTCCCCTCCGCTGGGCACCTCCTCTCTTCCCGTAACGGGCCGCCTTGGTGACCATCAGACACGCTCAGGTGCAGACCGTGAGCTTGCTGTGTCACAGCTGCAGAGCCGAGTAAAGGGAGGGTGGTTTGCTGGGCGGATGGCGTGTCGTCTGGCCTGTGAGAGCGCGGCTGCCGGCTGCTGAGGGGTCTAGCGTCGTGGGCAACCCGTGGGCGCACCAGAGAGCCGTCTCAGGTCCAGCTTGGGGGATGCCAGGAGAGGCTCCAGTCTGGAGCCCTGGTTGGTGACGATGGATGTGGGCAGCCAAGCCGTGTGAGACGCACAGCCGAGTTTCACCACGACGGCTGTCCGCTCGCCTGTCCGCTCAACACACGCCCGACACAGCGCCGCCCTCAGCGCCCGCTCCACCTCGCCGCCATAGACGCGAGGTTCCGCGTCCACGCACACGATATGTCCATGTTGAGCCACGTAAATGCTCCAAAGAAGCGCGTGATCGTGGGGAGAATATTCAGATTGGCCGCCAGCGCCGTCGCTATGCAATGAACCCCTAATCGTGAAAGAAACTAGTCCCAGGCCCACCTCCATCGCCCTATTACCGTCCCTGCAATCCCCAATGCCTCCCAATGCCAAAACCTTCGCCGGTGACGCATGTCCATGGACCGGCATATTATCCCAAAAATTGCCTCCCATGCCTCCCATGCCTCCCCCCGTGTTGCCTTGTTGCTCTGTTGTCGGTCCATCCCCATCTCGAACCTTTCTAACGACCCATGTCAGACATCAATGCGACCGATTTCGTATGCGAATCCCTGCACCGCTCCTTCAGACCTATTCTGGGCTGCGCCGAACTGAGTCCAAACCTTCCCACACCCTGCACCATGCCGTTTCCGTCATGTCGTTAGATCATCTGCTCTTTCGCCTTGGACTCGAAACATCATCATGGGCACGTCGTCTGCAATGTGCACGCCCCTATGAACCACCTGGAAAACAGACTCTCAGCGAGGCCCCGATCGTCGCTGAGTGAAACTCCTGCGTATACTCTCCCCCCAGGCAGAGTTGTCAAGCACCTCCAACACATCGGCTGCACTGACGGCGCTGTTTTGCCTGCTGCGGTTACCAGCAGATCCGGGAGAGGGTTGAAGTGGACTGGGAGGTCGACTGAGAGCCGTGGCGAATTGCCAGTCGCCGTCCGCTGGAGGGGAAATTGTAGATGCGTGTGCCGACGCTCTGGTAGGCATAGGTGATATTGGCGACAATGCAAAGGGCCGAGTTGGTGACCCTTGTGGTGTCGTCTGTATCGAGTTGGCCCGACTGCGTAGCGTCATATCATTCGGTGGTGATGGTGCGCGAGCATCGCTGCCTGAGGCACGCCAATCGGAATGATCCATTGGTTGAAGGTCGACAGGCGAGAAGAGCGGGCTGTTACTGGCCGAGTATTGACCGCGTTGCGCATTGGTGATGTCTTCGTCGTCGATGAAGATTTCCGGTACCGTGAATTGGGGTACTGCAGTCATGCGTCCTGATTTTTTGTGCTCTACAGCACGTCGGAACCGTCGCGACCAGTACAATGTATCGAAGAAGCCTACAACTACGTTCCGTCTGACGGCCTCTTCGACACGCTGCAGACGGGCTCTACGACGCAGAAATTCCTCTAATCTGTGTATTTTGTTAGTACAACGTAATAGCTGCTGCAGTAGATAGCATACCTCAAGCTTTTATTGTCGTTGATCACTTTGTGGTGAGCTAAGATCATCAAGAGTGAGGTGAATGCAATGCCCCTGTCCGGGTCGCTGGAGACCAAAACTTCTTCGTAGAAGGTGTTCATACGCTGTCGTCTGCGTCGAATCTCTGCTATTGGGAGCTCAGCTAGGCGTTGGTTGAGTTTTTCTAGGTCTATCTCGGGGGTCTGATCGTGAGTTTGAACGGGGAGCTCCGATATCCTCCTTGATGATGCGCTGCAGTCCTCAATCAATCGGCCGACTGTGAAATCACCGTCGTAGATTCTCATTTCGAAAATCCCAGAAAGTTCCTGCATACTCGTTAATACCATTGCCCCATTGACTCGTTAAGTGGTGGAAACTTACGCCAAGAAGTCGCGGGAAGACGTCTCTTGAAATGTAGCCAGTGCCGTTGGGGTCAAATTCTGCCCATGCTTGCTTGAAGCGACGAATCTCTTCCCGACTAATGACCGACAAACCACTGCTTCGCTGATACACGTAGCTGAAACTCTCGTATATCAGTGAGACGAACAAGTTGACAAAAATGTACATGCTCAAGATGTTCCAAGTGATGAACAACGCTCGTGCCCACTCAGGACTCCCGCAGTCGCTTTGGAAATAACGCTCGCCGTTCGTGCAATACGGATGGTCGACATTTGCAAAGTCCTCCATAAGTTGGTTCCACCCTTCCCCAGTGCTAGTTCGAAATAGAAAGATGAGTGCTTTGGGTACACTTCGAAAATTTACGTTTCCCGTTTCGTTTGGACCGAATCGAGTCAGTCCAAATGTTTGCGTGAGAGCGATTGCATACACCAAAAACAGAACGAACCAAGTGGCGAGCAGGTTCAGGATTGCGGCTAAACTAGCTGCTGCCGTCTTGAAGAGTTGGTCGAGTTGGTTGTTCCGGGGGATGAGGAGGAGCGCGATCGAAACAAGACAAAGCTTGTGTAGCGTTATGAAGACCCTTTCGTTGAAATCCGTAAGAAGAAGGACTGAAGTGATGAAAGTTCCAGCTACTGCAAAGGCAGAGAATACATCCCAAGAGCTTTTTCGGAAACGGTGCCATGACAACCCAATGACTCGGATGACTACGTTTGCTATGAAGATAATGGTGAAGAGGAGGAAGATGTAGTCTGAGAAAGTGTTAGTATATAGCCGCCCGATCTGAAAAACAGACTTACCTCTGGCTCGTTCCCAACGACCATTACCTGGATACCATTCTAAGCAAAGGAGAACAAGGTGGAGAACCAGAAGAGCAGTGATAAAGCGTTGCCATCGCCCTGTCTTCCGAACAGCTCGACGATAACACCATTCTTCCCAAGTCTCTCTCTGTTTTGTAGAAGAAGGCCGTTTTGATGGAGACACTTGGCGCAACAACTTCCTCAACTCGAGCCAAGAACGTTGGTCTGTTGTGAGGAAAGCCACCCCTGTTTGTTCTGTGTAATTGCGCATAAACACAGAGACGAACAAGGTCAAGACGAAGACTGCACCGAGCAAATTGAAGACGACAAAGTAGACAGCGTTGCCCTGGGATACAAAGTCGGCGGGTTGTTTGAAGACTCCGGTGATACTTTGTGCCGCCCACATGACGTCAATCCATCCCTCCTGAGACACAATCTGGAAGAGTATGAACAGGGAATTTCCGAAATCGTCGAAGTCAAAGAAGGGATTCGCAGCTTGTCGTGGAGCAAGAACATTCCACCCGTAAGGTGAGCTAGCGTATTCGTTGACACAGTCATTGAGATCGAATATGTTTGAGTTGGTGTCGTTGCATTTTTGCATTTGACCGACAAATAGATTTAAGCCGTAGATGGCGAAAGGGATGAGCAAGCTCAGAGAAACAAAGGCGGCCTGGAGTTGATTTAGTAATGACCAAAGCAGCAGATATAAGAGGATCCTACCGAGATGACTTTCCACCCCCCACGGACAATGACCGAGTGGAAATGGTCGCGAGCGCTATCGCTGATATTGAGCAGTCGGAGGGCTCTGAGAGCCTTGAAAGCACCAACAGTTCTGGTAATCTGGCCTTCATTGAAAAACGAGGTTGCAACGTTAACCCAGAGAGTGATCAGTACAACACCATCAATGAATCCCCAAGAACCGCGAAAGTAGGCATTGGGTGTCCAGAAGAAGCCGTCTGCGATGACTTTGATCAAGGCTTCAACCGCGAACAACAGGGCGAATCCCATGTCCGTGAACACGAACCAATTTTTTACACTGAATTGGTGCTTCATGAAGTACTCTCTTTGGTAGAGAGGCGTGGTGACACAAGCCAGGAGGACCATGGCAATGATCGCAGCGTATATGAACGCGGAAAAGGCATACCAAATGGGAACCGACGGTGCGACACCTTCAATACGGTCTCCACCTCGACCTGGGCCCACAATCCGTTGGCAGATCTTGCGTATAGGATTGTGGGGCTTGAATATGAAGAGAGATACGTTGTATTTCGGGTGCTTGCGAAGGTATTCTCTTTGGGCTTTCTTGCGTTTTTCTGTCGCGGAAACCACTTCTTTAGCCATTCTCCTTGGATCCAAGTCTTCGTATGCACGCCCAAAGTCCAAGGGAGAATAGAAGGGATTGGGCTCGCGATGGCGAATTTTGCGCATAAACCTCTGCCATATGGAGGAAAGTGATCCTGATCCGACAATTGTTGGTGCTGGCCGGATGCCAGGTTGAGGCTCGTCGCCTTGTGGACTGGTAATGTCATCATGCTCGTCTAAAAAGTCTCGAACAACAGCATCCTTGAGTAACATTTCAGAGGCAGCAGTTCCGTAGTCTAGCGGATCTTTGCGGGCGTTTCCAAGCTTGAATATAGACGACAGAGACAAATTGCTAAGCACTGTGAGCACAAGCGAGTATTACAGCTATTGGGGGGCCTTACCCATAAGATGAACTAACGCCTTGTTCTTTCTTCTGAAGAAAAGCTTTCACTTGCTGTAACCGTTTCTCATCCTCTGAGACGTCGAAATTTTCTTGGATGACAGCAATAAACATATTCAGTACAATGACTTAAAAGGTTAGTGTCAAGATAGTCATCAAGGCTTACATGAGACTTACAGTTGCCAAAGATAAACCAGAGAATACAGAAGGCAGCTCCTATCCATGCAGTATGGAAGGTTTTTTCGTGACTGGTGACATTGTACAAGATTGTCGTCCAATTTTCGCTGGAAAGTATCTGATACATGCCAAGGAAGGAATTGTACATGGTGAAGAAGGAGACTTGCAAGGTTTCGTCATCCAACTCACCTCGGAAGAGTTGAGTGGCGAAGATGGATGCCAGGAAAGTCAGGAGGAACACGAAGAGAATGAGATTGAGAAGGCCGCTGACATTTCCCAGAACTATCATCTGCAAGGATATTAGCGACATGGCAATACACCAAATTGGGAAAACACAACTTACAATCAGGTCTCGCGTCATCGGGACAGAAAGGACAACACGGTAGATTCGGACGATTTGGAAGACAGTCAGCCATGCGTACGCACGCCCTTCATGAGATTCCTTTATCGCTGGAATCTGTATCACAGTTGTGACAACTGCAATAACGAGATCGACCATGTTTTTCTTGTTTTGGAAGAAGTGTCTCCAGTCGATGCCGAATCGGATGATGATTTCGACTAGCAGTATCAAGGTAACTCCAGTTTCGGTGAGATCGATAAACCTCCGTCGGAAGTCGCTCATTGAAGCACTTCTCAGAGCTTGGACTATCAAACCGAAGGCGATAATAACCACCCACACCCAAGACGTCTTGTCGAAAAGTCGTTTCAAGGTGCTGACACGTTGTGTTGGAACGCCATCTACATCTTCTCCTGCTATCTCTTCTCCTGTGAAAGCGCTCGCTTTGCTTTCTTCGCGTATGATTTGGAAGGAAGAGGTGATGACAGCAATCAGCAAGGAGATGAGCCATAAACTCAGAATCAGTATGCCAGAAGCAAAAAAGAGAGCGCTAATGAGGTAGTCGCTGTCTGCTACCCTATAGAGCAGATCGGAATAGGTGTTGGAGGACATGATGACAAACACCAGCTCTAAGGATTGGAGTATGTTGTCGAAGCTCTGAGTGTTGTTGAACGGGTTTTCACTTTCGATACAAAGCGAGCCCCTGGGGCATAGAAATCCTTTGTGGGTGCCCGGAGGCATGCCTTCTGCCGGTACGTACGCCTCCGGGATATAGTCATTGTTGAGATGACCTCCGCAAAATTGCTGTGAATTAGTAAAGTTGTTCTTGCCTTCTGGATCGATCCAAACACAGGTTCGCCTGAAGCTTGATTTGAAACTTTGGACACCAACAATGGCAAAGAGAAGCCAAAAGAAGCTGACCAAGAATCCAACGTTCAAAAGCAGAGGTGCTGCTTTCTTCAAACTTCTCAAAATCACCTAATAGTACAGTTAGTCGGAACCGAGATATGGGTAAAATTTGCCTTACCGATGTACCGCTTGTGAGGTTTAGGAGGCGGATAATGCGCAAGCAACTAAGCATTTTAAAGATGAAAATATGCTTTCGAGACTCCATGCCGAACACGCCGATGAAAAAGGAAATCCAGAAGGAGACTACAGCAAGGAAATCGGTCCTATTGAAGGAATGTCGTAGGTACGCCCTATGCGCTAAACGTATACGTTGTTGTTGTCGTGGGTCACCTGACCCGAAAGATGGGTTGACTTGAGCGGTGGTGAAAGTCCGAAGTACCGAAGGCTGCTGTGGGTCGAAATTCGAGCCCGTCTGCTTTTGAGACGCTTGTCGCTGAGGCCCAAAAAGCTGACGGCCCTTGCTCAGAACGGCCTCTCGTAATCCGACTTGTCGGTTGATGGTACTATACTCGACTGGATTGACGAACAGTCCAGATACAATTACGCGGCTGATGATTTCGATTGTGTATATTATGAAGAGGCCCAGAAGTGCAAAATCGATGTTCGACCCCCATGAGGTTGTCCTTGGATGAACGAAAGAACTTTGGCTCGAATCAACCGCTAGGAGGATGGTTTGGACGATAATGAGGGCCAGAAGAAGAGGCTCGGTGATTGGGTGGACAAGGAACTCACAAAGCCACAAGCGAAGTTTGTTGTCAGGGGGAAATATCCCTAGGGTTCGTCCACGAAGAGGGTTCGGAGGAGGTTGCCATTGCACACTTGGTCGCTTATGGTGGATCGGAGAGGGTGGTTTTTCGACGGGGGAGGGTGGAGCGGATGGGCTATCATGCAGATACTCGGGCATCGCGGGAAAGGAAGGGGGCCCCTGGAGTCGAGCATTTCGCAACGAAGACTTCCTTCGCATGGTTCGCTCGGCGACTTCAGGTTCGTTGCTGATGTTGACAACGCGCTGGGACATGTTCCGCATGATGGTTCCTGCCCGATGCAATGGAGAACCTACCATGCCAGGCGAGAGCGACCGTTTTCTGCCTGTCGAAGTGCGCAGGCCGCCCGCGCCGGCTTCGGCATTTCCAATATCATATCCCAGTCTCGACTCTGCAGGATTCGCATCGGGGGTTAAGAATTGAACGCTCTGGAAGCTTGTCCGATCTTGTTGATGTGTGGGGGTGACGGGGGCGCCGCTTATGGGCTGCAGATTGCGTCCGTCGGTCAGGTGTGCAGTGTCGTCGTACGCAGAAGGCGAGAAGTAGCTATGGTCTTCCGAGGGCTGCCTCGGAAGGTACGGGTCGCTCCTCTGTGTGGGAAACGACGACTCCGAGGACATGGGCGTGCGCATGGGAGGCGACGTCTCGCCCTGGAAGGCCATGCCAGAGAATCCAATCGCAGCCTGGAAAGCGCCAGCGTCCTCCAGGGGCGAATATCTCTCATCTTCTGCCTCCGCTGCTCCTCTCCTTCCACGATACGCGGTGTCGACTCGGGGGCGGCTGTCCATGCGCGTGGGACTGGGTGACGCCTCTGCAATGGGCACGTATTGCGAGTTCCAGTGATGGCCCGTCGCGATCGCGCCGCTGTGCCTGAGCAGATTCCTCCCTCTGTCACTGAGTGTCCTCCGGTGCTGCTGCGCCTCAGCAGGCGCATAGTCATCGTGGTCGTCGGGAGGGCGGTTGAGGTCTCGCAGCGGTATTGACTGGTTTGGATTGTGGCGTCCGTGGTTCGGATCAGGGGAGGACATTGGGACTTCTGGCGCGCCCGTGTAGTGGACAAGTTTTCATCGGGGCCCGCAGCTGTTTAGCTCACAAAGTTTCTAGCGTGGCCCATCAAGGGTTTCGGGGGCTGATAGCAGAACGAGCGTGGGTATATGAGGATTCGGGGAGGGCGGAAGCGCGATAGCGAGCAGGAAAATATCGAGGGGCGCGAGGTGGGCGTCGGTGGGTGTCGGTGGGTTCGTCCTGTCAGATGTGGCCCAGTGGTGGAGGTGTCGTCTGCGATGCGCGTCTCGTACCTGTGCCAGTCGGTGGTCCGCAAGGAGGAGCCAAGCCAAGCAGCTCAGATAGGGCTGGTGCGTGCAGGGGACCGTTTGCTGCAGCTGACGATGGCGGATATATATTTAGCTCGCCAGTAGCCCGAATGCCACTACGTTTGCGTGTGCTGTAGATAATACCCGGGCGGACTGCTGCTCGAGAACGAAAGCGAGTTGCTGCATCCAAGCGCTCGTCCTCGCAGCGCAGCGCGACATGTTGACATTTGCAAACTGGGACGCGTTCCTGAAGCAGTGCGGAAACACATCCGATCCACCTGGATCCTGCATCTCGCTATGCACGATGTATCCGCACACGTAGGTCATCACTGGCACACAATCACATGTATACGGCTCGCGAAAATATAGAAGTGGGCTCATTTTTTTTTTTTCAATTTCCATCCCTATCGGCATAGCGAAGGAGAATTCACGGTGCTGGGCCGAGTGAAGCATAGAGGGTCCTGTTCAATCCCTGGCATTCCTGTAACACTCTACAATGCCATGCAGAAAGATTCTGGAAGCGCCGGGAAATAAAGAAGATGAGATAAGTGTCTCGAAGTTCGAGAACGAGGGCGCACGCGAGAGAAAGTTGCTAGTGAGCGTGAGCGGCGCTAACCCAATGAGTCGTGGGCCCTTGCCCGATTTCTCGACGCGATCCACCCTTTCACCTCACGCGCAACTCACGGCACTCTCCAAGCCAGCCCGCACTGAGCTCTCCGCCATCACCACGCACATCCTGTAGAACACGGTTGAAGCCATACCAGTGCCACCGCGCCCCTTGAGTTGGCCCCGTCTCCCGCCCGTTCACGCGCCGTCTTCGCGGTTCGATCCATCGCCATCATGGGCTCCCGAAAACGAGCGAGAGAGGAGATGGAGGTGGAGGAGCTACCCCATGAGCCCAGCACACTGCACAAGCTACGAAACATGTGGCAGTTTGCGAATCTCGCGCAGTACATCTTCTTGTTCGGTGACGCCGTGAAAATCGACAACGAGTTAGACATCGAGGTACGACTCTCTTGCGCCGGAGCCATCTCCAGATGCGCCTGATACGTTCCTCATCGAACGCCCGCTAAGCCTGTCGCAGGAACTGGAGAACGAGTGCCTCAAACCTCACCCTTCCGAAAAGCTTGCGCAGATTGGCCTCGCCCTCCTCAAGCATGTGTCTTCACATAAAGGCCTGAAGTATGCCTTCCAGCTCAACCCAGTCTGCCCCATATGCTGATGCGGAATTAGCCTCGAGATTTTCGATGAATACACGCGTCGTCAATTTGTCGCCAAAGCCCCCAAGCGCAACCCGTTCGGTACAGATGAGGTCCCCGCAAAGTTCAACGACTTCGATGTCTTTACAAAAATCCGAGTGTTACACCAACTCTCAGTGTGGACGCTGAACAATCCAAACTCGATCAGGGAGAGAATGAATGCAACGGATGCGGAACAGACAGACTGGGTAAGTGCGCATGCATCCTCACTCCAGCCCTCTCGCTCACTTGCAATGCTAGCGTATGGAGCCGCTTGGCTGGGACGCCCAAGATCGCACAATCTTTGTGCTTGATGACAGTCGTCTATACCGTCGAACCGACCCCCCTCCGCCTCCTGCCAAAGCCAAACCGAAAGCGAAACCGAAGAAGACCAGGGGCACCCGGAGTAACAAACGGAGAAAACCCGTCACACCAGATCCGGAGGAGGTCGACGAGGATGAGGAGGTGACCATAGTCCCAGAAACAAACGAGCCGGAAGACGATAGTTTAGGGGGCATGAAATGGGAATGCTTGTGCGTAACCATGGACGACTATCAGGAATATATGCGTGGCATCCAGCGTACTAAAGATCCCAATGAGAAAGCGCTCTACAAGCGGATAGAAGAGGAGGTGCTGCCAGTAGTCGCAAAAGGAGTTGAGGAACAAGCCCGGAAGGAGGCTCGCAAGCTGAAAGAGTTACAAGTGCTGCAACAGCTCGCCACTGCGAAGCGCTCCAGTAGAATATCAAGCAGACTTGAGAAGCAGAAAGAAATTGAAGAAGCACAGGAGGCCGAGCGAAGGAGAGAAGCTGAGCTAGCCATGGCTCAAGCCGAGAGCGAGAAGCAGCGCAAGATGGAAGAAGTGAGTGCATCCTTCTACACGTGCCCTGTCTCTACTAACCTTCACCAGGCGCGCGAATCCCGCATGATGACTCGAGAGCAACGTACTCGAGAGCGCGAGGCTAAGCGTATCCTACACGAAGAAAAATTGCGGAAACTCAAAGAAGACAGTGAGAAGCTAGGTTCGAACGACGCTCGCTTGTCTGAGCGACACCTCAAAGCAGAAATGAAGAGGCGCGAGGAGGAGCTCCAGAAGCTTAGCGAGGAAGACGAGTGGGTCTTTGACTGTGACGTTTGTCATCTATACGGACAGAATCTGGTATGCTCTCATCCAACTTACGGTGATGGAGCTTGCTAATCGACGATAGGATGATGGTTCTCATAGCTTCGCCTGCGAGCGATGTGAAGTGTGGCAACACAGCAAATGCCACAACATCACGGAAGCCCAAGCGGAGCAGGATGACTTCCACTTCATTTGCAAATCCTGCAAGCGGAAGGAGGAGGCAGCGAAGCAGCCCAAGCTGCCACCTTTGAAACTTCGATTGACTTCAGACTCACCAAGTTCACGCAATGCATCTCACGCGAACGGTTCTATCTCCATTCCACCAGGTCACCGCGCGGAAATGGCCCAGATTCCCATTCAACGACCGCTTGTGCCGCAGTCAACACCGCAGGTACTTCCACCGACGCTGCCTATGACGAATGGGTCAGTCACTCAATCAGCAGCGCAAGGACTTCCATCAACTCTACCTCTGATGAACGGGCCAAGTCTTTCCCCTCGCGGGCAAGCTCTTGGACCGCCTGGAATCCACAGATCAGAAGCTGCCTATGGATCACCATCACATCGTACCATTGGAAGCTCCTATTCGAACACCGCACGCCCATACTCAGCTGGTCTAAATGGAGGGGCTCCCACGGCCAACGGCTTCCCAATTTCTCCCCCTCGATACCAAAATCCGCGAGCATCAGCCAGCCCACTCAATGCCTATACTCTCCCCTACCCTCAAACAAATGGAAGTCCATTCGGCGGCCCATCTCCTTTCAAAACTTCGCACAATCAGTCCTTCGGAGACAGCTTCCGAGACAGCTTCAGCCGGCCGGCCTCATCTGCCGGTCCAGCTGGTCATTCCCCAGTGAAGCACTCTCCAGCCCCATCGCCACGGCCATCCAACGGAATCCCGAATACTTACAATTTCTCCAACAGTCCACACTCATCGTTCCCTCCGAGCGCCGCACAGCGAACATCGTTCTCCCCAACAAAGCACAGCTCTCCTCCACCTCTCCCGGTAGCTCACATGTCGTCACCGGCACCGGCACCCGCTCCTCTGCGCTTTGCTCCTTCGCCGAGCCAGATGCCCGCGCAGATGCTGCCGGATCCGCTGCCTGCTCCTGAGAAACATGATGGGGCTCGTCCGATTTCAAGCCACGACATGTCCGAGACACCGATCCTACCGCCGATCAAATCATTGTCGCCAACCGCGAATCCGCAGATCTTAAGTCCCCCAACGAAGAAGCAGTCTCCGACACCCGAGCGACCGCGGTTTGCTCCGGTAAGCGGAAATGGAGTTGGGGGTCCTCTATAATTTCTCAATCATCTATTGTGGGATCTTAACCTCATGCATTTTGGGCAGTATATGGAGTCCGGGGTTAAATCTTTCCACATATCGCGTCGATGATACGCACCTTGAGTGTCTGGTGGTAAGGGGTCTTGGGTACACAAGGTACGCTACACGGTATTGCATGGTTGGATGGGTGGGACATATCATGGTCCATACTAGAGGCGTTATTGGGGCATATCTAGTTGAAACTTGACCATCACTGGAAGTCATTATTGGACATTATCGATGGGAATCAGTGTTTCTAGGCGCTTTGTATTATTTCTCTATTTTTGGCTTGGATTTTGTGTTGATCCATGGAATTACTCATAATCATTCATGTCTTAGCTACCTCTTGGTATTGTGTACAGTTCGTGAATGCTACCTTTCTACCATGTATGTATGTCACTGTCAGCTGCTTCCAGAACTGCAGAAGATAATTTGAAACCCCGAGTCCTCAGGCTCTGGCCCCAGAAGACGTTCTCTCCATAATGTGTTGGCTTGTTCGGCGCCATGTTCCCTGTCCTACACCCTCCCCGCACGTCCCACCTGCACGATCTCCCCCGTCAGCGGATCGTCCGCTCTCAAGACTGGCCAACTTGCCCCATCCGCTTTCACCAACGTGATCTCCAGCTTCGTGCCCAGGATCCTGTACTTGCACTTGTCCGGGTCGACGGTGCCGAAGAGCGGAAACTCGACGTTGTAGCGCTTACTATCCGCAGTCCTGAGATCGAGATCAACAGTCGTGGCGCTGCTGAATGTCACGGTCGAGGAGGACTTGTCGATCTTCTTCAGGTAGAAGGATGCGATTACCGACGTAGCGGTCTGATAGAAGTCGGTTCTGCATCGCATGGTCAGCATCTTCTACAAAATTAAGTTGAGAGCCGGGGGAGGGGGAGGGGGATTTACCGGACTGTGTCAAGTTTCTCCTCCCCAGCACCATTGTTCGCCTTCCCAACAAACAGATGTCGAGGCTTCGTCTTGCACCCCTCAATATTCATAAATTGGTCGAACTCCAAGACCCTCCTCTTGCAGCAACTCCACCCTTTGCTCCCCTCGTGGAAAATCGGCGCGCCGGGGTGATGGACACATTTCTCGTTCCCCCTTGTCTCATCACCACTATATGAATCCCCGCACCCGCGTCTTTTGCACGACGAGCCTGCTGCGATCGCAACGCCGTCTTCGTCGTCTTCGGATTCGGGCGGGGCGGGGGTTGCGCTTGCTGATGGGGTTTGGGATGATGTGGGGAGGCGGGGCACGGGCGCGGGGAGGGCTTCGGAGAGAGAGCCGAGCGAGACGGCGGTGTTGAGGGGGACGTCGGGGGTTGCGGCAGAGGAGGTCGGTTCGACGGGTGTGTCGTCGATGTCCGTGTGTGTGCCTGTGGTGCAGGGCGGGATGGAGAGGAATTCGTCGAAGGTTAGGACGCGGGGTTTGCAGCATTTCCAGCCTGGAAGAAGTTCCAGCACAGGGCTTTCAAGTTTAGAGATTTGAGAACAAACATACCTTTCTGCCCCTCGTGGAAGACGGGCGGGCCTGGGTGATAAACACAGGCCTCGCTTTCGTCGGTGTAGGTCTTGCCGCAGCCTTTGTGGACACACTTCTTCGCCATTTTGATCGAGATTTGAGAGAGAGGCTGGAGGAGTAGTAGAGAGAGAGAGAGAGCTGGTGTTGCCTTCAGTGGTGCCCAAATAATTTACCTGTCCGAACATTCTGGAAACAGAAACAGCGGGCATGTCATAGCACTAGCACTTGCAGAATAAAGCTTGTTTCGGGCGGTGAAGACATGCCTGCTCTCCCGATCTCTCCCCTGCATCAAGTCCAAAAGCATCGTGATATTACCTTCGTCTTCAAATTCAGTCCGTCAACTCTAGTCTCAATTCATCACCATGTTCCGGGCCACATCCCGTCTCCTCAAAGTCCAAATAACACTCTTTACAAGATCGCCCTGTTCCCTGTGCGACACAGCAAAAACCGTCCTTCAAACCATACAAACCAAAAGACCATTTCCGTACACCGAGATCAATGTCATGGACTCGGGGCAGGAAAGATGGAAAGCAGTATATGAATTCGATACTCCGGTGGTACGACTCTTGTAATCATGAACAAATGCGATTCCTGACGCTGAGCTCGCAGATCCATGTCGAGAAATCTGGAGCGGGCACGTCGGAGAAGGCGAAGAAGCTGATGCATCGGTTTAAGGAAGACGATGTGTTGAGGTTGATGGATGAGGTTGAGTGCGAATAGAGCCGACGATGTCGCATGTGTCGAGCTTCGAGATCTCACGGCATTTCTAGTAAGGACAAAAGATCCTGAACTGCGCCATACGCTTAACAAAATACAGTGCACAGCCTCGGAGATTTTGGGTTCTCATCTAGCGTCCTGCAAATGGTGGGGTTAGGATTGTGGTTACCGAGAACAGGAGAGGGGCACTGACAATGTTCCGAACCATGACATTGCAACATCTTCTGCTGAGAAATATAACATCAGTGACATTGCGAATAACTTATCCAAAGCATCCTATACATACCAGGAGTTTTAGTATCGGTAGAAAAACCATGAACTCCCTCCAACAAGCCAGCAGGATATTCAAGGCTTTTAAGAAAGGCGGTCCGACGTTCGGAGCATGGCAGGTACCAATGAATCTCAACTTCCAGATCACGTTGCTGTCTACCTATGTCAGAGCTGATCAGAGGAAGTAGATGCTACCAGGCTCAAACCATTCCCGAGCCATATCTCGTTCTGGGGTAGATTGGATCTGCGTTGACACAGAGCACGGCAATATCGATGGTACGAAGACATCTCAAATGCGGCTCGTATATTCACTGATGAGGGAAATCACAGATGGACAAATGCACGAAGCAGTGGCCGCCATTGCAGCCACGGGCGTCAGCCCTATTGTCCGCATCGCCGCAAACGAAGCTTGGATGGTCAAACGTAGCTACTTTCTCTGACCCTCAACACCTGATGCTCCTCTCTAACGAGCCCTAGGAGCACTGGACGCCGGCGCCCACGGCATTGTGGTCCCCCTTATCTATACCGTCGACGACGCCAAGCGCCTCGTTGCCTCCACCAAATTTCCCCCCTTAGGCCACCGCGGTTTCGGCTCGCCATTCTCACCCCAGACCTTCACCAATGAGTCTATGACGCACTACCTCCAGCATGCCAACGACTCTCTCCTCACCATCGTGCAAATCGAGACCGCATCTGCTTTATCCTGCGTCCGTGAGATCGCCGCCATCCCGGGAGTAGACTGCCTTCTTATCGGTCCCTTTGATCTAGGTAATAACATCGGACGCCCGATTCTGGAACCGGAGATGCATGATGAATTAAAGAAGGCGATCGAAGATATCAAGGAGGCAGCCCACGCAGAGGGAAAGAAGGTGGGTATCTATTGTACTAGCGGAGAACAGTCGAGGGAGTTTGCAGAGAAGGGATTCGATATGATTAGTATTGCAGCGGATATGATCGGTATTCCAGCATACTTTAGTCAGACGCTGGCGACAGCGAGTGGGAAGGGGGAGGTCCAGAAGGGGGCGGGGTATGATGGACGGTAGGTTATGAAATTAGCATGGTGTTGACTTTAAATAGCAAAACTTCATTTGATGTCGCTTCCATATGCATTGATACGGACAACTTGTGAAAAAACAGGCACAAGTATATAAAGAAAGGAAGACTTTTTTTTCTCACCTCAGTTCTGTTTGTACTTTCTAGAATCACTCTTTCCCGTCTCACGCATACAAAAAGATCTCGTTCACCTATCAAACACGCGCTGACGTAGACTATGCGATGAGGATTCTCAGCGGTGACGGTTGTTATCAATCTGGCATATTCTTCTTACTATACTATTTTGAAATACCGACCTTCACTCGTGCAATTAAGCCCGCTTGTTTGTTTACACATACGCACACGGTCAAACTTCGCTCTCGTGACTAGCCTTTTTTGATCCCGACTTTCTTCTGCTCCACACCCTTATTACACATTCCGGCCATGCAAGAGCTCCGTTGTCTTCACTAGCGGCGAACATCACAAAAAAGTACCGCGCTAGAAAAAAAGTCCGGTGTGTTACCAGTCTCGTTGCACAATGGCATCTGACCAACTCGGGGACCTCTCGCTCGATACCTCGGCCTTGTCCTCCACTTCTGACGAGGATAACAGCTCCACGGAGATAGGAGGCATCACGCTATTTCCTATGGAGACGGGGGTGGAGGGGAGGATTAGCTCTGCTGGTAGTAGCTCTTACTGCGAGGTGGATGATGTTGGCGCTGGGACCAAGGGTCGTCCGCTGGTTGGGATTGAGGTTAGAGCTCCTGTGCTAACAAAATTTTCTGTCCACGAGGGGCAGAATGTGTATTTGGCTGTCGAGGGCCACTCGCGGAGCTCGTCTGGCGTTGGAAGCGTTGAAACCGGGGCCCAGCGCGTTGTGATGTTTGAAGTGTTGAGGGATGCTCCTCCACGAAACAACCACACCTATAAGTTCGAGTATCCGAAGGAATATATACAAGAGGGGAGTCGTACTGAAAGAGGTAATCGAGACTTCTCCCCCAATCCATCAACCCGCGGCTTCCTCCACCACTGCCGCCGGATCGCCAGCCACCACTCTTCCGTACCTTCGACCCCGTCTCCTCTCGGACCAAGCCACTTGATTGACGATTTCGAATCCGATATATCTGGCCTAGTGCCATCTCCTGCTCGCATGGGTATGCGGCAGTACTCGGGGCCGAATCTCAAGCGAAATGTGTTGGCCATTAATCAACTTTCCACTACAGATCAGAAAGTGCACAAGCCTTCAGCTTTCAGGCCACATCAGATGCGTCAGTTCATCGATCCGTTTGTCGACTGCCCCAACCCAGCCAGCTCTTCATATGCATCCCCAGGGTTCGACCACGGCCGTGAGTATGTGTAGAACCCGACAAGCAGCGGCACCTTCTCCAATCAATATTTCCAGACGTTCAACGCCAATCTTCACCCCAACCCCATCTTCGATCTACCCACTCCACCTCCCGTCCCCCACCCCCACGTTCACCTTCCCCCAACCACCGAACACCGCCTCGCCATCCGCCAACACTAGATCCGCACCCACACCTCTCGCATAGCCACCCTATGCCATTCCCGTGCCATTGAAGAATACACCTACCATACTACACGCACCCTGCACAACCTGCAAACCCTGCAACGCATCACGGGCCAAGCTCAACACTGCGGCCGACCTTGATAAGCGTCTCGAGGAGCACCGAAACCTCTTCATGCCGGAAGGAGGGAATGTGGTAGGCGATGAATTTGGGGAGGAGCAACGAATGGAGGATGTGGGCATGGAGGTGCCATGGAAGAAGGGGGGAGGATGGCGGTCTTGGAGAGAGCTTGTGCGGAGGTTTTGAGGAGGAAAGGGAAAGAGGGAGCACAGTGAGGAGGGTCAAAGATGAGGAATGCTGTGGAGGTGAGAGAGAAGAGCGCTGTCATACTGGACATTTAGCGGGGTACTGGGATTTATATCTTGGTTGCTCCGTGGCTGGCACCATTCCTTGATTATAGGATTATCCGGCGTGTACGGTGGGGCTTCGTGGGTTTAGGATGGAGGCTTTGGATCTTGGTTAAGACTTTGAGGGGAGCGGGAAGCATGGACGAGAGGCTGGTTTTACTTTTTAATTAGTGTACTGGGCTTCCGCTGTTACCTGGTCTAATGTCTAATAGCCCTGGTGTATGCGGTACGTCTTGGTTGGACTGAGTCCTTCGGGTAGATAGTCGGTCCTTGCAACAACACCTATCGGATAATGGGTAGAAAGATGGGATCCCAGAGTCTAAAGTTGCGCGGTGTATTGAAGCTCTATAATCGCACCTCGGAATTATATACCTTTTAAAATGAAATCCGCTTTTTTTCTCTAACTGTTATTTTTATGCAGCCCCCCCAGCCACAATATTTTTCCCCTTAACATTCTTCCACTCCATGCCAAAGCTTGTGAAAAACGCAATACTAGCCATCGCAATTGCGAGTATAAACGCACTAACAATCGCATTTGTATACGCTGTCAGCACGCCCGCCAGCATCTCCTTCGGTACCACGTCCCTGACACGCGTCGCGCCCGCGCGGAGCACAATCTGCGGGTTTAGGCCCGGCGCGTACTTGGGGATTTCTCTAGCCAAAGAATTGACGAAGATGTTCTGCGCGATGGAGATGGAGATTGCGCCGCCAAGTGAGTTGAAGAACATGACGAGGGCATTGGCGGTAGGCATGTCTTTTTGCGATGTGACGACTTGGACTGCGATGAAGGGGATTTGGACGGTAGACCCCGCGCCACACCCGGCGAGGATTTGGTACCCGATCCATTGCCGGGGAGGCGAGTAGACCTTGAGCGTGTAGAGCATGCCGCACCCTATGGCGTAGAGGGCGGAGCCGAACCACTACGAACGTTAATATATTTCTTCAGAATCATGGGGTTGGAACAAGATCTACGACTGTGCAGGGGTTGGCGAGATGACATGCAGGCAAGCTCTCGAATACACTTTGCAACAGATGATAGAGGTTGGATCCTTGGGAGTGCATACCATGAAGGGGACGTAGTGGCCTAAGCCAGTGATGGCGCCGCCAATGACAACGGAGGAGACGGTCATAGAAACAAGATACGCGATGGTACGGATGCCTGATTCCTCGGCAGTTGTGCCTTTGCTGGCTTGGAAATAGAAGGGGAGATAGAAGATGTGTCTAGATATTGTTAGCCTATCCTTTTTCTGAATCGAACCTTCATCTATTAATATGACACCTAATTGACTCTCTGAGTAACACTGAAATAGACTTACGTATACAATGCCATAGACAAAAAAGCCGAGAACAAACAGCTCGTCAAAATAGTGCGCTGTCTCAACACCCTATATGGGATAGTTGCCTTGTCCTTCTGCTTGATCTGAACTGCAATAAACACAGCAATAATCAGGAAGAAGCCCAGCAGTGTACCCCAAACCTTTGAGTTCTTCCAGGGATACGTTTGGCCGCCCCACTGAAGCGCTAGAAGCAGCGATACAATGGCGCAGATCAGGAAGAACGATCCAATGATGTCGACTTCTTTGATGCGGGCCTTGATGCTCATGTGTCCGTATTGACGTTCGGGGTTAGTGAAGAAGAAGAATACCACGGCGAGTGAGACAGCTCCAAAGGGAAGATTGATCCAGAAACACCACCGCCATGAGACTTGATCGGTGAGTACGCCGCCTAAGATAGGCCCGATGACACTGGCGATTCCGAACATGCTCGATAGTGCAGCGATGTAAATCGGGCGTCTGCGGAGGGATACCGAGAACCCGATGATGTTCATGCCTCCAGAGAAGAGAGCAGCGGCACCAGCGCCTGCTACCGCTCGTCCGACGATGAACATAGGAGAACTGCTAGCAGCAGCGCAGATGATGGATCCGACTTCGAACAGCACGAGTGCGAAAAGGTACGTGTACTTGACATCGAAATACGTATATATCTTCCCGAACGATGGCTGTAGCGAGGTGGTGGTAAGGAGGTATGATGAGCCATACCAGCCTACATCCTCTAAGCTATTGAAGACGGTCGTGATTTTCGGGATTGCTGTCGCGATGATGGTATTGTCGAGAGCGATGACAAAGGTTGTCAGACACAAGCCGAGTGTCAAGATCCCGAGCTTGAATCCTGTGAGGTATTTAGACTCGTCTTCTGGCTCTCCCTCTTCAGCGGGATTGCCATTGTCGGCCACCAAGACCTCGTTGTTGTCTTCCACGGGCACTACTTGCTTGTCGTCCCCTGCAGCTACCTCTTTCACTCCTTCATTCTCTTCATCAGCAGGGTCGAGGTCGAGGTCGCGATCAGGACCCTGTGTACCCGTCTCGCTGCTCTCACTGGGGAATGCCGCCTCTTTCTCGCTCGCCGTTCTCGATGCGACTGGCTGGGTAGTCTCCTTATCCAAAGTAGGTGTTGTGGCTGTTGTCGTCGCTTCGCCCGCGGCGAATGGTTCCGAGTTTTGCATGATTGGGGCGCTGCGCAATAAGCCGCAGCCGTGGAACTTGCCGGCAGCGGACCGCAATAGTGGGTAACTGTCAATGTCAGTCACACGGCAATCTCCGACCAGTAGTGGCACAGCAGCCGTTTCTTACAGGTTGTTTCGCAACTTGTTCTCTCGCTTGTCTCGATGATGAGAATGTTGGATCGTGAAAACGAGGAGAAATGACCGTGAAGAGGACGACCTGCCCTTTTCTGCACGCGATCACCTGCTTTTGTGCAACGCCCGGAACTGAAAATTCCCGGTCAGCGAAAGAGCAGAGAAGGGAGATGAGCCCGGATTCGTTGACCAATGAGCCGACGGGCCGGCCGCGCTACTGTTGGCTCGGTTAACCTCGCTTAAATATGCGAGGTCACGTGAAAGTCTCTCCACATCTCGGATGTTCCAGTGCAGCTGTGGACGCGTTTAAGCAACTAATAATCTTCTGATCCTCTGTGTCACATTGTGCCAGACAGTCTGTCCTGCTCAGAAGCAGATTGCCCTCAAATAACAACAATTTCGCCTGCTCAGCAGCACATGCATTCAATCATTTACCATCACCGCACAATCAACTATGATCATTTTAAAACGAGCCTATGCTAGTGTGTATTTCAGGGCACAATAATTGCTCTGAGGCATATCAAGAATTTTTCAAGCTCTATAGGGCTAAGCTTGATCTGTCTTAGCATTGTAAAGGCTGATCGCGAGACCAAAAGTACATCCGCAGGAACAACCTCGGGTAGCCGGGTACACGATCTTGGATCGGACCAAGGCTCAAAAACTGGTAACAATGATAGAATAAATAGCACCTGTAATATCGGGGTGTATCCGGGGCAAGAAACCCTCAAGAAGCACAGATTCGGCAGGGGATACTCTTTTATCTTGTTGATGTGTAGAGAATTCTGTTCGGTCCGAATACTATGTTGGGTCTTTCGCCACTCTATAGTTGACTCCGTGTCGCAGCCGCATGGCAATGCTAGTAGTACAGTACATATGCTACCTCCCATGAACAAGTGACTAGCGCGAGCCACCGCACAGGTAAATTTTGTATGGAAGACAGGGCCGTATACTATCCTATCTTGGTAGATAGCTCGTTCACGGCTCCGGTTCCGACTGTAAGTATCACGGCAACGGGCCGTCCACCGGGCCGAACCCGGCATCCATGTCGAATAACAGCTGATAGGCATCATTCGATATTCCACATATGTAGTAAACTTGAATTTGTCTATTTTAGCTTTTCGTGATGAGATACAGTGCATAACGAACAAGGAAAACCTATCTGAGCAAAGCACAGTAAATAAATTTATATCAACCAAAACAGATACATGAACCAAAAACAGACTATAGTAGGGAGAAAAAAAGAAGGGAAAGAACTAGATCGAGTAATCACCACACCAGAGTGGATCGAAGGGCAGAGCACAGGACACCATTCAACCTCCTCCTCATTACCGCGAACACGTCACTCATTCTCGCCACAGCCACTCCAAATTTCGCTAGTCGTAACGTGCACCTCGCCTTGGTTCAAACAATGTCACTTCGACCATTCATCAGCAATTGAGTCCGGAAGTTGACCAAATCCTACACACCTTTTTGGGGCAACTCGTACAAGAATATTCGACCACAGGATCTTCCCTTCTTGACCACGCGGGCACTTTGCCTGTACATTCTGTGAGGTCGGTACCGGGCCTGTACGGAGGTAATATGGCTCAGATGTCATGTGATTTAGCCTATTAGTGTTGCCTCGCTGCCAATGTGACTCGACAGCGATTCGTCCGCATTACATTAGCCTTTGATGGGGTAGCGATAGTTTTAATGGCAGCAAAAGGATTTGCAGCAGCCCATCAAACTAGATGCCTCTCAGCACCTTCGTCAAGATACAGAGGCCTGCCTGTACGCAGGGCTTTGGTGTAGATGGGTACAAGCTGCCTGCGGAGCTTTCTGATGTTGTGCATAACCGTTGTAAGGGTTTAGATCCTAATGGATCATAGGCACGACTACGTGTGCTAAACCACTGGCACAAAAGGCATGCACAAGTTGAATCAACACGATCCAGCTTGCGTAGTCGGTATTTATGCAGGGTACCACGCTTTCCAACCCCACGTGGGCATATGCATGGGACCTAGCCCATCACAACCGTGGACTTCGGGATGCCAAGGTGGCGCGCGATTTTGTCAGCGCTCACCCCGTAGAGGTGGAACTGCCATATCGTATTGACGGTAGATTCAAATAACTCTTTTCTCAATGTTTTATTTGCTCTTGCAACCATGGAAAAAGGTGGTCATTTTATGGAGTTGCACTGTTTTGAAGATCGAGTATTTGTGGGGTGGCTGAACATCTCGGTTAGGTGGCCAATGACTTATTGGCCCCCACTGTACTAACACGAACTAGGAAATATTGTTGCATACAATCATGAAATCGGTTAATTAGTGTTATAGAAACAACATACGACATTATATAGGCAGGACTAGATAATGAAAGGGTGTAAGAAGGCCGAAAACACGAAGCTGTTCTGCAGATATTTTCAAAGGAGAGATGAAGCGTCTTCGATTTGCATGAGAGTAAGTAATAGAGCCACATGTGGCGCAGCTCACGAGATCGCTACATGATGAAGCCACAAGTACCATCCTTGTTTATGGATTGCAGGCGGTCAAGCTCCTAAACCTTCTTTATGAATATATATTCGGTTTTGCATATAGGTCTGGAATATGCTATCCCTCCAATTCCTTCAAGTCATCCTGTGCTGCCCGGAGGATCTCATTCATCTCGAGGTACAGTTTTGGGTTTGAATCTCTCCATAGTCGCATTGAAGTGACGTTTACCCACTAGAAAGACGGAGCGCATGACGTTGAGGAGCGCATGTCTTCAAAGTAGTGGCATAGAAAAGATCGTAGGGTGAAAGGTAGCTGCCTGTCCAATAGCAGCTTGACGAGTGTTTCAGGTTCCCGCCCAAGACTGTTGCGCAAGTCCTTGCTCCAGACGCCACATAAGCAACAATACAACCATTGTTCGTTCCTTGGATAAGTCAGTCGTCCCCTAACTTCGGGTTTTATGGATCGTATCATTTCAAGCAGGGTAACCCCTCGCCTCGTGTCGCATCTCCTTCGCATGCAGCACACGTCTCCAATCCAAGCTTCAAATTTTTTGTATCAGCCAGTATTCCACCGACCGTTTCTGGGTTACGCGACATTCACCTCTTCAAAGCAGATGATGGATTCACTCACAGAACGTGGGCACCTTCCGCAGCCTCCCTTTTTGCCGTAGTGCCGTGGTCCTAATGTAAATATAGGCCTCGATCCTTACAATTATACGAGTGGCCGATGGCTCCATCGTGATGAGCTAGAGCGAGAATCGCGCCTCATACACTTTGATTTTGACGCTCTATGTCATAGAATTATAGAACTATGTCCTGGTGCTAACTCCATTACCTCGTATGACAAGAAGGAAGGCGGCTTCAACAGAGTGTTCATATTTCGCACTGACAACGCAAAACGCATTGTCGCAAGATTACCATTTGCGTTGGCAGGTCCACCAAGGTTGACGACTAGCTCCGAAGTTGCGACCATAAAGTATCGTACGTTCTGCACACCGAGATGACAGGAAGTAGTGACTCAGCGACTGACTGCTACGCACCTTTCTAGTACAAGCTAAAACCAGCGTCCCTATTCCAAAAATACTTGACTGGAGCGACGACGCTTCAACTAACATTGGGAGCGAATACATCATCATGGAACATGCTCGGGGCATTCCGTTGCATCAGAAATGGCCAACTATGGATGTGGTAGATCAAATTAGGTGCATAAAGGACATGTACGAAAAGCTCAAAGAAGTTGTCGATCTCGAATTTCCAGCCTACGGGAGTTTGTACTTTACCGACACGCCGTATATCACTGCTTCAAAGCTGTTATTGAACCAGGAATTCTGCATCGGTCCCCACTGTGGAGCTATTTACTGGAACTGTAATGTTAGCCAACCTAGGTATTATCACAAAGTCAACCCTAATCAGGGACCATGTAAGTTGCGCCATGTGCCTTCAGAGTAGCAGAACACTTAGCAAGTCCTCCAGGGCCCAAACTCGCCGCATACTGTGATGGTCTCATCGATACCGGAATTTCCAGAATCCCGCCAGCCGGGGCTGTCCCCAAACGACCACGTTATCATGGAACCATTCAGACACACTACGAACTACTCGAATATGGTCGCGCGGTAATAAAGGAAATGGCCGAGGACCCTCAGATCCAGAACGCAGCTAGCCCTGTAATGTTTCACCCTGATTTGCATAAAAGAAACATTTTTGTCTCTGAAGATGAACCGACCATCATCACGGCTATTATCGACTGGCAATCGTCTAGCATTGAGCCAGCATTTTGGTACGCAGAGGAAGTGCCAGACTTTGCGGAACCTATTCCTGATCCTTCATGCGAAGATCAAATCGAGCCCAAAAGTGAGGCATGCGCAAAGGCATATGACATCTGCACTCAATTTCTCCTCCCGAAGCTATCAAAGCCTAGATTAATGAAGCAATCTTTCTTTCGGCCTTTTCGCTATTGCTATCGGACCTGGGAGGATGGCGCCGCTGCTTTTCGCGAGGAGCTGATCCAGAATTTGCAATGCTGGAACGAGCTTGGTCTTGCAGAATCGTATCCACTTCCTTTACCCGGCCCCGACGAATATGCTATTCATCGAAAAGATTACAAAAAATTTGAAGCAACACTGCAGCTAAAACATTGTTTGCCGAGTCTGCTCAATACTGCAACTGACGGTTGGGTTCCTCCAGAGGACTGGGAGGCAACGGAGTCCGCCCATAAGGAAATTTTTAGAGGGATACTGCAGGAGGTTCTGGAGAATGAATACCCCGATGATGATGAGCCGATCAGAGACGAAGCAGATCTTAGAGAGATTTGGCCGTTCGACCTAAAGGAATGAGTGTCTGTCTACGGTAGCGAGAAAGAGCGTGCAAGCTACATGGCATCTCCCGCGGTGATTCAGAATGTCTAGCCAATAAACGAATTGCAATCTTTCTATTCGACTAAAGAGCTCCCTTTGGACGTATACCTGAAGTTAAGCAGGTGGTACCTAGCCCATTGGCCTAAACCATACATTCGTACCGCTTACCCTTGCGCCGTCCGACATACTCATGTCGGAAATCGTATTATAACCGCCCAGTGACGTTATAGAGATCATCAGGAGTCTCCACTGGTGACAAAACAAGGTATATAGCCAATGACAGCCAATATGCCCATCCAAGCTTTCCTAACTTCAACATAATAGAAGGAGGGTGGGACTACAGGAAGGAGATGCTAGAGGTGATATTCGATCGCTCTATGAGCAAGGAGGCCGTTATGGAAGCCAGGCGTTGATAACTGATGAATGGGAGCGCCGCAGATAGCAAATGCAGGTAGCTGAGTATGAACTTCCAGGAGCGTCTCATGAAGGTAAAAGCTCACGATGTGGATAACAACTATGATAGATGAGGCTCTATTACAACAATTACATCTCATCTTCAACCTCTACCATGAAAATGAAGGTGTACGCAAAATTTTGGCCGCGAAGGCATATTGGCAGTCATTGGCCCACTCTCACCACACCAACGCTCACCTATTCAGCCCCATGTTTTCATCTTCACCGGCGCTTGTATACCCTGTTTCGTCATCAGGGAGACAGCTGATCTCTATAACGTCATTGGGCGACTATAGTACCATTTCCGGCATGAGTAACTGAATGAACCAACCCAAACAACTTATCATCCCCGCTAGCACAACCATGGCTAAAGCAATTGGATCTTTTGTCCAAAAGGCAAAGTCCCTCAGCAATCCTGCCTCTAAATTCACTCCTACGGTTGTAGAAGGCAGCCGTATCTTGCCCAACAAAGTCAAGGACACCGAGTTCCAGTGCCGTATCGACGCAGGCCATTACGACCACACCACTAAGAAGCTCAACGTCGTTCTTCAGGTCAACTCGGAGGCCCAAAACCAGGCGTTAAGGGAATGGGCTAGGAAAAATTCGACCCACGAAAAACTAGCCGCAGAGACCTTTGATACGAATGCCGAGAATAAACCTGCAGAGTTTGACAGAGTGGTGGAATCCCTTGGAGAACAAGCAAAGAGGAAGCTCGGTTAAGAAATAGGTTTGTACATGCCCCAAACTTTAGACAAAGTTGGTTAAATGAGTAACTCTTTGCAGAGTGGAGAAGACAGAGCTGTTGTGGTGGCTCACATGTGAGGTGTGCAGTGGAATTGCACGCGAGGGGATATACGTGGGCTTGATTCAGCCAGGGTCTGGTACTCCGGCATATATCCATTTCCCGGCCATGAGGAAGTTGATTTCTTGCGAAGCTTCCATTATATCACACGAAAGGGTATAGACACAATGGTAGCTCTGACACACGGAGATGGGGAGAATATCCACGAATGGGTTTCTATGCTTGCGAACAACTACATATTAGTGAATACGGAGTTACTTCCTAACCCCATTTATTAAACATTAACACTCTCTGGCACAATGCATCTTCTCATAAGATAGGTTAGGGAATAGAACAATACACTTTCCTCCAGTCACCTGGCCTTATGTAGGACATTGGTGAGCTCGTTGGGTGAACGAGGTATTTGGGGTGACATCCCCAGTACCTGAATGACTATCATCATCTTCCGTCTGAGATACCGATTCCATGAAGGTATCGCGAGAGACGATAAGATTCCAAATCTTGCGAGAGCTCAGAGTCTTGTTGAAGCGGCACGACATCAAAATCCAACTCTGGAGGCAAATCGTCGATGGCTGAGCAGAGACTTTTGAAGTCAGTCGGCATCCATGTATCATAAACATCTTTGGTGAATTTGTACGCCGTCCCCTTCTAATGCTGTAGAGTTGAAGGTGTGGATCGGGTGGCGATAGAATGTAGTTTTAGATCTATCAACAACAGCGTAGTGACCGTAGATCCGGACTGACTGATGATCGTGCGAAACCGAGAAGGCAAGGATTTCTCGATTGATCTCGTCCTCGCGTTGGACGAGCCGGAAAAGTTCGACGATGGCCCTCACTGCGAGCGTCATGCTGTGCGCATTCTGTCGGTCGGCAATTTCGAGAGCCGCAGCGCCGCACTTCACCTCGCATGTCAGGAACGGGAAGTACATGTAGTACGTGGCCATGAAGAAGGACTGATCGCCGGCGATGAGGTCGCCAATGAAGAGTGCAAGCTTCTCGAGCTGTTCTTCCGAAAACACCGCGCGTTTGAATCCGACGGAGTAATCCGGCTTCGGACGAGTCCCAGTCAGAGGGATGGAGTTGTTCCAGCCTTCGTTGACATTTTCAACTCAAACCCCTAGTGTTCTAGCGCCAAACGTAACAAGTGTCTCGGCAGAAGGAACGATCAATCGAGCAATATTTTGAAAGACTCTTGCTTCATTTCTGTCTTGTATATTTTGTAAAGTCCTTTTGAAAATGTCGTCCTGAAATAATGACTCAGTAGGGACCGTCTGCTCTGCTTGAAGCAAGGCCAAATACATGTCTTTGCTATTCTCTGTAATCCCCAAATCCGACTTATCCATGAAGCCTCCTTTGATTTGAAGTAAAAGCTTGTAGCGTGAGTCATGATATGGTCCACTCTTCTCCTCTCTGGCTTCTGATCACTGGGCGTCGTAGAGCTAGCGCCGAGAGAACCCGAACCTGATCGCTTACGCCGGAGGGAAGGCGTCAACGTCTTCCTTGGAAGCAGATGGTTCATCGTATCTGGCTCAAAGTATTCCTTAGGCCAAGCTTGTTCCTTCTGTCAATAATCAATGGGATCGAGGTGCATCTCGGCGTCGCCGAACTGCGTTTCTCGATCAGCTGGTCTCGTAGCGGCGAAGCCCACAGATGCTCGCGGTCGCTTCGCGGAGGGTTCGATTGCGAAGTCGGTGGGTAAATACCCAGCCTCGCGCGATCGTTTTCAGCCACTAAGCTGTGGAGAAGTTGATCGATTCTGTACACTTAGCGTGAGTCGACCAGTGGAAACGAAGACATACCAAGGCCTTCTTCATTGGGTACTGCCGCCCAGAGTGGTCAGTAGGCCCAGGATTGAGGCGTGCACTCCTGCTGGTAGGTTTCCGCACTTTCGATTTACTGACACCCTGAAGGCGCTTCCCTGCGTGCAAATCAGTGGTAGTAGCTGGCTGAGGCCAGCAGTAAACGGACCTTGATTTTTTTGTTGGATTTTGTTTCTGCCTATGCTTCGGGGGAGCTGGCTTTCTGCAATTGTTCGCCATTTCGATGGTGAGGAGGGCGACACAAGGTCTCCTTATAGTGATAGTGTGTTTAGCGGTAGAGGATGCCTGGCATACCGCTAAGCTCTTTAGGACTGGTGGCTAGAACTCCATACGAAAGATGGGCCCTGGTTCAAGGGCCTGCATCAGTGCGCCTGATATTTGCCGGGGTTGCTCATCGTCCCATCGCCAAAGCGCCTTGCCATAATTCTCACCGAGTCTATCAGCGAAGACTGGGACAGCTCAATTCCTATTATCAAACCTACTTCCTAGCAACCTGGCACATCTTCTTTCCCTTCCTGATACCGGGCGACATAGGTGACGATGGCAATTATTATCACTATTAGTTCTATTAAGGCCCTATCTAGGAGTTATAGTGCACCGAGTTTTGTCGAGAAGGAATGGTGCTATTTGGGGCCAGGCTCTTCTCTGACCTCCAGCAGTGATAGTCCGCGAGAATATGTACCGTGCTCACTCAACGCGCAATTATGGGCAAGAAATAATGTTGATTGATAAGTCAAGAGTGTGGTCTTCTCCTAGTGCTCCTCGATAAAGGACGCTCCAAATGAATTGGCTTGAATGATACGTTACGAATGCCTTCAATCAAGGCAAGGAGATATATCTTCGTCAATTGTAGCTCGTTCAAAATGTACACAAAGACGTATTTCCAAGTTCCGGAATCGAGGATCATATCGCACAGGCTAAAGTCTTGGAGGATGTCTTTGCAGGTACTGAGGAACCTAGCTAGAACACCGTTCGACAATATCATCTGAGACAGGTAAAGCTTTTGAAGCCTTGGGAAACGGGCGACGTGCTGAGCAATCGCGGATAAAACGTCTCCAGAGCGAGTGCTCCTGTCAAAGGACAAGCGCAGCGAAGTCAGCACTTTCGCGCTTTTCAAGACTCGTATGAGCGCTGGTACGGACGAGTTAGAAGCTGCAAAATGTTGTCATTAGCTTTTACCTATGGATACATTATGTAATTTCACTCGCGCTTATCCTCTGCTATATGGAGCTCCAAATGCAGATCCGACATCAAGTCAAACAACTCAGAGGCCCTTGAGATAGGCTTGAGGGTTGAAATTTCCGGAGGGCAATGTCGAGTCCCAGGGTCATCTATTTCGGAACCCCTCAGGTGAATCTGGTGCAAACGAAGGATAGATAAAGTGGTTTTTGTTATTGCGGACCAGGCACGTCTGAAAATCTCAACTTCGAGTTCCGTCAAGTCACCCATGATGTCAGGCTGCGAGATCCAAAGACGCTCCAAGTTAACAAGAGGTCTGACACACTGACTAAGGTGGCGCGCGAAGCCGCCGTTGTGTACGAAGTCTAGCACCGTCTGATCAAATTCTGGATAAGGTTCATACTCCATCTACACGAATTCAAGTGGCGAATCGGAGCCTACTTCCCAGCGGACCAGAGGGTCAGCAATTAGATGAAGTGTTCGAACATGGGACCGAAATTGATGATGCTGGCAAACCTGCCTTAGTCTGCGGAAGCCTCCAGGGTGAATATCAACGAAAATTAGCTTGAAATGGATGGAGCCGAATTGGAATATAGTTTTCGCATGTATTCCCTGGCAAGTGAGTCACAAGTTCCCCAGGTAACACCGATCTGAGCCCGAAAAATCCTCCACTATTCTGCCTAATAGCTCAGTAAGAAGGCCTCGTAGCGAAGGAGACGTGAGTCTCAAGTAGCTCTAGTAGCAAATGAAGTCGTATAGAGGGTGCCTTGAATGGAGACGCGATGACGCTCATTCTCGTCACAACCACTCCAAGTTTCGCAAGTCGTAACGTGCACCTCGCTTTAGTTCAAACGATGTCACTTCGACCATTCATCAAATATTGAGTCCGGAAGTTGACCAAATTCTACACGCCTTTTTGGGGCAACTCGTGCAAGAATATTCGACCACTATGGTGGCCAGGGTATGAAAGCCGGAGACATGGGACTTGACCTAGCAAGGAGCTAGCATGCAGGGTCCGACGTAGTGGTGAGGTGATTGAAGACCCCAAGGGTCCCAAACCCGGGCTAGTTGTACTTCGTAGAGAATCGTGCTCGAGTAGGGCTATCGAGAGTCAGAATGTGAATGGACAGGAATTAAAGACGTTGCTTACCTTTTGGCCCCGGTGACCAGAAAGGGTAAATAAAACTAGCCTCAGGAGAAGAATTGCCGATGGGGGTAGTTGGCGAAGCAAGGCTTTCAGAGTCTGACACCGGAACGAGAAGAATGATTGGAATTAATAGCACAGTCGACGTTCGCGTGATGGGTGAGAGGTTCCCGTGTTTCCCAAATCTTTATATGCCCTTCCACCCATCGCTCACTGTCCGTGTTGCAACGAGATTGTTCTTTTGGCATACGATGATTCTAATCGATTGCAACACACTTCTGCCGCATTTGTGTTACTGCCACCATGGGAACTTGCGGAGGATGTTTAGCCAAACAGGATAATGAAGACCTGTGTACGTGTAACGACTTGGATTAGTTGCAAAGGTCAGCGACACTGCTCAAGCATATTCCTAAAGAAACATCGTGAATTCTCCTGATGATGCTAGCATGACAATTGAATCATACGCTTGTTGCTGAACACAATGCGGCCCATGGAGTCTTTCATTAACACAATCGCGTGGGAGTTCGGCAGAAACCATGCAGCAAGAGGAGGAGGTTAACAGTGAGAAAGTGACAGTGAATATTGCAAAATGACATGGTCAAACTTTGTGACTTGTTTGTGAGAAAGTTTCGTTGCAATGCTTCACATTCATGCAATGATGTCCGACTCTAGCGCTTGGAAGCCGGGGCGCAGCAGAACCCTGCCTCAACGCTTGATCTTCCAGGTATTACGGCTTGCAAAGAGGCGATATTGCAAACTTGCCTTCGTCTCGAATCCGAAGCTGGTACTCGGATATCGGATGATCCTGACGTGGCATGCAGTCTAATTGTAGCCACCTTTGCAGGCGACGCAGTGAAGGGCAATTGTCCGCAAACATGGACTGAATGCCGATTTGAGTCTTAGCGAATCAGACTCGAGCTGCTTCATTGAAAGTAGTAAGATACTATTGAGAGTGGTTTGCGCTATTCGCGAGGTTCAAGAAGCCAATCACGAATCCAAATCTGAAAATCTCCGGTTGCCAGCTCAAAAATCCGTTGCAAGGTCGTGTAACGCTGTTCCTGCACGCCCTGCAGCAACGTAGCCAAACGAAGACTTTTCAGAAAATCGATGGTGTTGGAGTTTGCGAGGTGCGAGGTTGGGGTGCGTTGGCAAAGCCAACAATTGCAGCCAATCACGACGCATCTACACCGCCAATTGGTGATGCGAACAGCTGCACATATAATGTTCCGCTCTATACGTACTCCGGCGGGCTTAAATATGCAGGGTGGTGGATCGATGCCCGCGGTGCTTGTCAGCGGTGTTTGCTGCCATGGGGTCCAGCGCTGAGACTATCATCAAACGGTGGCACTATCCGGTGTGCTCACTGCTGGTGGCTGGCTTGAGCGCCATCAAGTCGAGTTGGCGGAACCATGGAAGAAGAAAAGCGGATAGTAGGTCGCCCCCCAAGCCAATGCAGCGCTGGCAGTCTCGATATGCGCGGCGCTGCATTCCTTCTGCTGTGGGGCACAGCCCTGTTGACGCGTGCTGGCGAGCCTCCGCTGCGATGTTGCCAGTGCGGTCGATCTCGAGATGAGGTCGCCTGGGGATGGAGATGCACGGCGTGCTGCTTCCTAGGCATGCTATTATGGCAGGCAGCCAAGCAATCCATGATGCCTAGGTGCATACCATGGCGAGAGACGAGGCCCGTTTCCAGCGACAGCTGGCAAAGACGCCCACTTCGAGAGAGGGAGGTTCAGCGGGAAGAGGTCATGCAGGTGGTTAGCGGACACCTTGACGCTTGACACGTCAATCGCCTCTGCATATTGATGCAGGAGCTGCTGCACCGCTCCCAGCACGCTGGCAGAGAGTGAGCGTGGGATAATAGTAGCACCGAGCAGCTTCTCCGCCCTGTCTGTGCCAGTCCTCCCGCGCTGTCGCTATCGTCGTCGTCGTCGTCACCACCGTCCTCAATTGCCTCGCTCGTTCCCTCACACACCTTGTCGCGAGACGAGCAACACCACCCGCCGCGCTGCGAAGGCGCGCGGTCAGCGCCAGGACCCGTGCGAGCCGCAAACCGCAAGCCGCAATTCCAATTCTATCGCAGGCCAGTCTGTGTGTGCCGAGACAGAGTCTTCCTCGGCCTAAATAGCTTCGGAACAAGTGCACGTACCGTCGCCTCACCGCCTGCCGAACGTCAGGTCTCTTAACGTCGTCGCCAGCACCTCTCGCGGCCAACGTCGAGGCAGGAGGAAGGTCGCCATGCGCTGTCCGAGGCCTCAATCTGAACCCCCAGCCACCCTGCACCCGCCTCACAGTCGAGCGTGCTAGTCCTGCACAAAAACGTCTCCGAGTCGCCTCATCCGTCCGCCGCTTCCATTGGCCCAGGTGCCACGACATTTGTCGAATAGGAGCGCGCGCGCGCAGTCAAGCAACAATACCGTCTGCCCTTGTCCGCATCGAGGTAAAATGGAGCTCTACTGGCCCGTCAGATGCCTTATGCGTCGTTCCATGTGTTTAGAATGCGCCGCTGACAGTTGTCCAGTTATCCCGATTAGTGCTGGCCGCGGAGCAGCCCATCTAGGCTCTGTACAATATCAGTCTCGTCCCAAATTCGACATCGCCATCATCCCTACACCTGTACCATTGTTGCTTCTCGCCTTGCCCGGTTCAACAAATCTCCGTGTGGCGCCTGGTCTGTTGATCGCATCAAATAATCATCTGCAGGCACTGTCACGGGAATCACTATTCACTCTTTGGGTTTGGCGCACGGTCGTTTCTGTCGAAACGGATCAATTGGCTGGTACTGGTGGGCTAGGTTTCAGCACTCATCTCGGCGCCAGCATCATCTCAAACCATTTCTTCAAGATAGTATCAGTCAGCTCGGATTTAGTTGCACTGTGTCTGGTTTTACGATACAGCGTGACGGCCTCATCTGGGGTTTGATGGTGAGTTCCTACGGGCAGCTCTCTTTCTTTCAACTCGTCCTACCTCACCTTATCTCTGTTTCCGAGCACCGCAAGGCTATCCATTGGCTGCCTCTAAGTCCAAGTGCGTATTGGAGGAGAAGGCTGTGACTGGCGGCTTCGGGCTATCGCGGAGGAAAGATGCCCAAAGTGTGCACTGGCACACCAAGGATCCTTTCATTACCCACCCAGCACCAGCCCTCTGCTCATCAACAATTCATCTTCAGAACTTTCAGAACTTTCAGAACCATTAACAATCTGACAACTGTGTACAGTACCCAAGAAAATGGCATCTTTGGACTTCGACCAGAAATTCCTGGGACGAATTGCCAAGCAAACAGCAAACACCAACCCGTTACTCTCGAGCTCGCTGTACCAGATCCTTGGTCTGTCTGTTTTGTTAGGACGAAGACTCGTACGAGCCCGAAAGCTACGCAAGCTGGACACGTCTCGCGATACCCCGTCCCTCTTATCTTACCAACACATCTTATGGATATCCCGCGAAGGTCTCTCAATACTGGAGCTCTATGTCCTCCCGTATGCCCAAGACAATCAACATGGACCAGAGTGCAGAGTTCTCAGCGTCAAGCTGCGAGCCAGCTTCTACCATATCTTCTGCTTGTTTCACAATCAGCCGCCTGTCACCGCAACGAACATGCCAACAACCGACCCAAGAGGCGCTCCTCCGTTGCCTCTATCTCCAAGAACAGGTAACGGGCAGGGCCGCAAGAACGAGCTCTCTCCACCTTCGAAACGCGCAGGGAAGCAGCCAATGCTTCGCGAGCCGATCGATTCGATCACCTCGGAGACGTCCTTTCTCACCAACCCATACGCAGCTGGCGGACCTGTGGGTACCCCATCCCCTGGACCTCCCAATGCGCCTCCTGGCCTCAATCCGGTGCCGATACCCCAACCTTCATCTTTCATTCTTCCACCCTTAAACTTTGTGCCTCTAGCTGGTGGCTACTTCACAACAGCCACTGCGTATGCCACACAATACCTTCCTGGCTCGCATCCGTTGCGGCTGTCTGTCGCCCTCGAGCACAGCGCATTCCTCTGGGACTGCCTTCACGACCACGAGGGCTCCCGACGCGTGGCCCGCCGCGCGATCAAAGACGTGTATCGCGCACAAGAAGCCATGGACGACACCGAGTTCGAAGATGCCGCGGAACTTGTTGGAATCCTAGGGCGCATGATGAAGCGCAAGAGCTGGGAAGGCACTCCTCGAGTCCCGGGAGTCGGAAGCCCAGAGCCTGTTGGTCCGGGTGGCGTTCGAGCTGGCGGCGGTGGCGACCAACAGGGCAATGGTGCACCCGTTGCGCCCACCCAGCAAATCCCCCAAACAAGCAGACGCGCCGCCGAAGGTCCTCCGATCATGACTTCTCCTACGGCGAACAACCAGGTTCGCGGCACTGTACGAAGTCGATCGAACTCAGCAAGTAAAACTAGCCCGAAACTAAAGGATCCCAGTACAAAGGGTAGCAAAGAGAATACACCACGGTCGGATGCACAGCGGTTTGTGGGTGGAGGAAGTCAGGATACCACGCCGCGCGCAAGGCATATCAGTATGGAGAGTGGCGCAAGCACGACACCCAGAGCTCCACAGGGAGTTGGTGGTCGCTCTCCCGCGACACCGTCCACAGTCCGAACAATACAGCAACAGCAAGGAAGTGGTGGCTCAAACAGAAACATGTCTCCCGTCCTTGGGAACTCTGCGCCAGTTTCTCCTAGCGCTGCGGCTACTCTTGCTTCTGATGCTGTTCGATACTCACCGCAAGACTCGCCCCGCCTCCGTCGATCACCGCGATCATCTCCAACGCAGGAGAGCCCTTACAGAAAACAGCAATGACTCGCGGCCGCGAGGCAAGGGAACACGCGGAAGATGGAAGTCGTATGGACGATACCTGACCATGAAGCACAGATGGTGCTTCTCCCGCCACCGAAGGATCTCTACACTTACCGCACCTCCGCGTCCCCCTCGCTCTCGCACCGAACTTGCACCTCCGATATTTCACAAGGCACAATGTTCGTAGACTTCGACGGTACGAACGAGCCCATTATCTCGTACCGCGCACGCTCAGATTCGTACACGCGCTCGAAGAACAGACCGCCTGCTTAGTGAAGATGTACCCAGCTTGGGTTCATCTATTACCCATCAATACTCTGCATCGGCACCGAACCGTCAAATCCCGCCGCAACGACGCAAGCAACCGGTTGCCGCATGCATACCTCTTTGTCGATACACCTACCATATGTACACACACACACCATTACATACCCTCTCGTTCCGACTGAACATACAAGACCGACTACATAGACCGTTTCTCGACATCCGCTCTACCAGGATGCACAGCTACCATGCCCACATCATCTTGTACCATAACCATCTACCTTGACTTTCCTCCAGTGTATAACCCCAACAGCCCGTTCTTTCCGGTTATCTAGTTCTTGCATTTTGCGGATACCACCGCCGCATCCCTGTACTATAGTACTGTTGCGGCCTTCTCATTTCTAACTTGCATAATACCATATCCCCCTTTCCGTTGAGGCACTAATTGTCCTTTTGGATATCGCTTCGAGTTGTATCGATTTGGGTTTTTGCGATACGAGCAATGAGATGTAATGGGATAGATACTGGGGCCTTGAGTCAATTCATATCATTTTTGAGTTACTTATCTTTCTCTTTGCCTTACTTACCTCCGGACTGTGATTTCATCTGCTTACTATATTCGTACATCTGATCTCATCACCAATCCAACTTATAGCCGAGGCGAGGCGAGGCTCATAGGGCTGAAACCCTGTCGAACTCCCTTCAAACTGTATCAACGCCAAAAGGTAAGCCCCTTTCATGGCAGGCCAAGTGGAATTCTAAAAAGTAAAGCATCAGTGAAGAAGTCTAGACCCTAAAGATATCCAACGATGTGTAGAGATCAAATCCTGAATGATTTGGAGTGCCTTGGATACGAGAATGCAGGAACCGGACCCCTTCCGCGTGTGGCTGAACATCGCAGTTTGGTCTGCTGCTCAAAGGGGTTAGAAGATGCGACGGTAATTTTTGTGATTCCGCGATACGACAATTAGCACGTCCACAAACGCCTTCGCCTTAACTCGTACAGTAGCTCCACAGGAGTTCGTATACGCTTCAAGTAGTTCGGACGTTCTACACAATGTGTTAGCCCGGCCAACTCACGGCTCATGTGTATTCATTTTGATGTATATATCTATTACAACTCTATGAAGTCATGAGACTGCATTCTCATTTCTTGTTTTAAAACCCACGCTAAACGTCTGATTAAGCCGTTGACTCAGATTTTATTTCGTTATCGTTCATTCTTTTGCCATTTTCTTCTCTTTATACTTGAATTTGTGTTGTTTATAGGGTGTTGGCTATTTCGGTCGGCGACTTCTATGGTCCCTATGATGGAACCACGTCCGATCCGGGAAGTCCTGACTGGACTTCACTCAATGCCTGTCAGGATACTGGGAAGATGGCGCTTCAAATCACGCCGCTGGGCGCCTCGATAATGGTACAATACCTATGTCCAGATTCTAGGATTTATTGCAGCCATAGCGAGGTACCAAACTTAAAGGTGACTACTTGGGTATAGTTTATACATACTCTGCACGGCTGAAAGTCTTGTGCTGAATCTCTAGAGTTTGTAGACATTTTCTGATTGTCATTTAGGATATCCAAACTTTCTGGATCATCTGGTAACGGAAAAGCCCTTGCAGTTACACAGAGTCCGAGTAGCTAAAGTATCACAGTTTTGTTGATATCGGCACTCCTCTCTTTCTTTCTCCGAGTATTAGGAACATGTCCAAATTTGCGTTCCTCTCTTCCATTTCAACCAGTTCAATTAGTTCAATCAAGTCAACAACCTTCAGTCCTTGGTCCGAAAGCATTCAAACACACGCACAGTACATCGATGAAAAATTAAACCAACAAGATTCACAAACGCCAACATTTTTATGAACGACAGGGTGATTTATCTATGTACATTAACGCTATAGCACGTGTCACGAGCCAACATACCCACACGTCAGCACACAACACAAGAACGGGGCCAGCCTATCTATCGCCACGCTTCCAAGGACGAAAGGAAAGAGATGGACTTAGGAATAGCGGCGAAAAACACGCGAACTGTCAGTACAAGTATGAGAACGTGGAGATCTGGAAGCGTTTCACATGGAAAGGACTGCAGTGGCCTCGCCAACATACTGTCTTTAGCCCTAACTTGTCATTATGAGTATACTGACAGGCGAAGCGAGAGGAGAAGCGCCGAACATCTCCGACACTGATCACATCTCAGACTCAATGGTTGGCATGCAGTCTTTGCATGCTAGCTGCAGGATGCATAAACTGGAACATACCCATGATCATATGAGCGCTGAACCTGTGAAAGGGTGAAGAAGGGGCTTGCATTCTGCGTAGATGGTGAGCGAGAGTGGGCATCCGACATTGGCATTCTGCCTACGCATTTTTGGGCTTGGCCATGAGGGTAGAGAAAGAAGTTTTGCTATTCGAGCTTCTGACCGACCATCTGCCGTCCCACAACAGTGCCCACCTCCGACTCTTCAACCCTTGGAAAGGAAGGGAGAAACCGGATCCCACGTGTCAATGCCGATGCAACCCATCTACTCTCGTTATAATTGCCCCCTGCAACGCAAGACTAGCCTTGCAAGGCCCGTTGTTATAGCCACTCGACAAACACTTGCCCTCGGCTAGGGGCGATACATCGGCGTCGTGATCCTGGAGGGCGTGGTTTGGGAGATGCGAGAGAACATCAGACTCGATCCCAGGGAAGAAATTCCTCGGAGACCCACTTCAGCGGGAGAGAAGTAGCATCCTGGGCGCTGTTGAGCAAGCAGACTGGCAGAAGTCACTGGACTCCGGCGACTTGGGTCAAGTGGTGTGCAGCGAGTCGAAAGAGCCATTGGATCTTAGATATATGAAGGGCGAGGCACCGAAAGAGGGGATGGGCAGGGAGGGAGATCAAGAGATACCGATATCTAAAAGGCGCCACGTAAGATGCGGTCGTGCTACCATACCACCATGCTGCACCCGTTCTTCGGAAAATGAAAACCGTTGTCGCTTTCTCGGAGCCATGGGAGTTGTCAAACTGCCTCGGCCTCCAAAGAGGCGTCTTGCATATGTCGTGCGATGCGCCCACCAACCACCACCACCATGTTCATGCTTGTGTCTCCAATCTCTTTTGCACAACATGCCTCCAAACCCTGATCAGCAATGCATCACCCCAGCGAACACAGGCCGCACGTTCACATCGCAACACAGCACAACCACTCTTGAGTGGTTGTTCGCACCTCGCTTCTTTCACTGCCTCCAAACACAAGACGGCACATCATCTGTGATCATGTCGTACGGATCCGCATTGCTTCCGCCAGTGCAACGTCCCGACGCGATGGAAATACCTTGCTTTGCTGGAGATTTTGCACCAAGTTGAAAGGGCTTACTTCTCGAGTTCACTGTCGTACTAGACCGGCAGGACTGCGGTAGTGGGGCGTGGGTGGAGCATGGGCGAGTAAAACGCCACAGGGTTTGGCCACAAAGCAAGGATCATGTCATTCGGTAAATAAACTTTATGACCTCCACTTCGACCTCTCTTCTGCTCAACGCTTCTTCGACCCAATGACCGCCACACCTCTCCTGATAGACGTCCGTACACCCGGCGAATTTTCCATTGGCTCTCTCTCCACCGGCTCCACAGATGCTCTCAACATTGAGTTCCAACTAATCGATCAGCTTCCCACCATCTGTGCCGCGCTCGGCCTCACAGTCTCAAAGTCCTCGCCGATAACGCTCTACTGTCGGTCTGGGCGTCGGTCAAATATTGCGCTGCAGATGCTGAGGAGGCTGGGGTATGAGGACGTAAGGGATATCGGGGGGCTGGAAGAGGCGAGGGCTCTGCTGAGGAAGGAGGAAATGCTAAGCGGGTTGAAGGAGAGTGGAGACAAGCCTGTGGACGAGGTTGTGGGCGAGAAAGACGGGGATGGGAGGGTAGATAAGGATAGCGGAGAGGACGACAAGAAGGAAGGAGAGAAGAAAGAGGCAAGGAAGAAGTCGCTGCGCATGTTGTTGAGTGGGCTCAGAGAGCTCGAGTAGGACAATCATATCACATCACAAGCACAGTCAAGGGCGGAAAGCGTGTCTCTGATAACGCCGTAGTAATGCTGTGGTGTATTGGATATCTATAGATGATTTTGTTGGGCCCCAAGCGAGTGTAAAAGTTGGATAACGAAAGTGCGCCGCGCTCAATGCTCAGTCTTCCGTCTTTTTGTTCTCTACTCCACATCCCTCTACGACGGGGGAGGTCCCGTCGGAGCAGCACCAGGAGCGCCAGTTCCGGAAGGAGGACCGCCACCCATGCCGGCTCCAGCATTCTCGTTGACAACACCGCCGTTCTCAGTCCAGTATGCAGCTGCAGTAATGTTGTATGCGGAAGTGGCGTCCATGCCGAACGCGATCCACGCAAAGATACCCTGCGAAACGTCGTCACCGAGAAGAACATACTCGACGACTGGGTCGTAGCCGTCCGCCTCGCCGGAGAAGATTGAGTCCTCGGCGTTCGTGGTTAGGACTTGGGTGTTGCTCGTGTAGGGCGCAGTGGCCTCGACGAGTGTGACGAGGTCCTGGTCAAAGAACATCTGGCCGACGTGTGTGATGGCCCCTCCTGAGAGGGTGTTGTTTGGGAGAACGGTGGCATTCAGGTGGGACATGACGTGGATGTGATTCGTTCGGCCCGTGTCTATGGATGGGTTAGTTGAGATGTTTGATCGTTGCAGAAGGATTAAGCTTACAGTGACCAGGGACGAGAGTGTCGAAAGTAACCACCCCAGAGTCATCTGAGACCTGGATACCCCTCATGAAAGTAGCATCAATGTTGGAGCTGTCATTCGTGTTGCCATTGCCGCTGGCCGAGACACCAGAGTAGACACCAGTCGAGTTGCAGGCCCAGATCTCCAGATACGCTTGTGGCACGGGCTCGCATGTATTGACGTCGATGATCTGGATATCAAGCGTCATTCGCACGCCCTCTTGATCCTCAGTGTTGTCCGTCCGGATGAGCTCGCCAGAAACCCAGTATGGGCCCTGCGTGGTCTCTGGTGTAAGGATGCAAGAGTTGTTTCCGGCAAAGAGGACCGAGGCGTCGGTATCAGGTGTGATGCTGGTCAAATTAGACAGATGGCTGGTGGCGAGGACCTCAGCGGCATCGCGAGCTCGGAGGAACGGCTTCTCTGAACGACTTATAAACCACAACTCTCTGTAACATACAACGAATAGACTTACCTGCGCTAATGGATCGCTTCTTGCGCAGGCTCTCCACTTTGGCACTTCGACGAGCGTGCATGGCCTTGTCATTGCCGCGCTTCTTGAGTGAATCCGCACAATGAGCAAGAGATCTCTTGTTGATGTGGCTTAGGTATGCTTCACGAGCCTGAACATCCTTTACATGCTCAGCGTGGCTCTCTCCTGGATGGGCAACGGACTGCTGGGCGAGGAGAGCAGCTCCGAAGATGGCGGAAAGGATGCTGGACTTCATGGTGGTAACTGAAGGATCACACTGGCTGGAGACTTGGAAGAATAGTAGACGAAGGACTGATGAGTGATTGACTGAGGTGGGTGGTTCTCCAAATGGTCGTATGCCTCCTGCCTTATATATCCATCCTCGAATTCATCCCTCCGGAGAGTCCACCGAGCACACCAGCCTTGTCGTCAATGTACGCGCAATTTTGAAGCCCATGTCATCCCGAAAAGTTCATTCTACCGGCAAAGAACTCTTGGTCTTTGTCTTGGCTGAGCATGCTTTGATGAGGAGGGTCATCACAATTTGACAATAGGCGTGTCTATTTGTGCCAAACATCGAACTTGTGCTCCACTTTGTTTCGTTTCGCCCATGGGGAAGGCGCAACAACTGGCCATCGCAACCAATCACCACTTCCCCTTTACCAAGAGCAACGTCTAAAATAACCTCAAACCTCAACCAGGGCACCAGGACAACCCATGAGGCTTTTCGGCGACTTTTGGCAGCAGCGCACATGCTGTATACGCGTCACGCCGTTTTGCAGATAGCCGCGTATGCTCTTGACCCAATTAGGCAAGCCAAGGCCGTGACATGCTTCACCATGCCTCACCAGTGACCAACCACAACATTTCGATTCCTCATCGTCACTGCTCCACCATGGTGTTTCTCAACGCTGTGGGAAAGCCAAGACGCCTTTCATAAATTCGAGGATCCGATCTGGAGGCTTGCGTCCGCCCAAGGCGGGGACACGAGGTTTAAGCTCTGTCGTTTGCGTTGGTGCCCGCTTTCAGCCCCATGTACTGACGCTGGTATTCAGGGTTTTATCCGTCTGTGCTTGGTCATTGGATTCATGCTGGAGTTGAGCCGACTTCATGCCTGGATGTCACCGCCACACCATGACGATCGAACGGGCGGGAAGTCGTCCTCTTGGCAAGAAGGGCCACGTCGGCGTCGAATGAGAGGGGCGGAGTAGGTGATTATTAAGTTAGGTTGCTTCCGTGGAGGAAGCTAGTGCGTTCCGCAAATATTTGAACGTTATTTGCTTGCGTCGTCTAGTTGACTAGAAACTGGAGCAGAGTGTCTAAACAAAACGAGGATCAAACGTGAAGGAAATGCCCCGCCCCTATTTTCCATCAAGCCTTTCGCTCTTCTGAGTTCTACAACAGGGCATCATGCTTACAATTCAAGTGTTTGCTGCTGGCATCTTTAGTGAGCTCATCGATTTGTCTTGATTTCTCTTTCAGCGTGCAAAGATTTTTAAGCTTAGTGTCGACTTTAAGCTTTAAACGTTCCATGGGCTGCATTGCGTCGAACCGCTATTCGTTCACTTATGAAGAGGCAAGTAGACTGAAAAGCTGAAAAAGAAAAATATCCTTTCCAATTCTGGGTTAGCTAGGTACAAGTGAGAATCAAAAACTCTGTTTCTCATGTGGTTGATTGGGTCCCATCATCGCTCATTGTAGAATCGCCAGAATTTGGCCAAATTTACAGCAATTAAGCTAAAGTTGTTGTCTCTATCTGCATGAACACATAACGGGGAGGTGAACAATTACAGGAACAGGAAAAATATATGGTAAGTAAGGGGTGAATAGTGAAAGACAAGAGACGAATCCATAACGATACTCGGCGGATTCGAAGAGACTATGTTTCACGTGACGTCACGAACAAGCACACGGCCCGATAGGCCTGCTGTAAGTCACATGAGCGCGCGACGCGTATGCCACTCACGGCATAGCTAGCTCCCGGACCATGCCCTGTTGTATATAACATCGATCCCCTGAGCACCTCGTCGCTCCTCATCTTAGGTCTTGTTTAGTGCTCAAAAATCAAGACAGATAATCGATTGACTTGAAATTGAGACAGGCCGTGCGCAAGAGGGGGCTAGGCCTTAAATGGGTTTCTCCGGGCTACGCCACACTTTTGCACGTACTTTTATCTCTCTTGTTCACTGCTCTGCATTGAATTAAGGTCCGTCCCTGCGTAGTGAGACACCCTGTGTGCCGAGACAATGAGGGGACTTTGACTTTCAGCAACTGCAAAACCTATGCGTACAACGAATGTTGCTATGGTTCTATGAACATAGTCTATCGTAGCTAATACTAAATGTCTATGATCCACTCTTCCCTAAAAATTACGTTTGCATTGTCGTCTCCGAGCCTGATTTGTACAGCGCTTTCTTTCGTGGCGTAAAGGACTTCCCTCCCCACAGCGCCAACCTCAAGTCCTTATCGCTCTAAATTTTTATAGAATGACCTTGTCCGAGCCCCGGAACCTCCCTCTGGTAGTAGGAAGTCACCATCAGCCCTATGCGCGCTGCAGGGCGGAATTTCATGCAGGGCCGCCATGTCGATTGGTACCTCCGACGGAACCGAATCACCGATCCTCGCTAATGAGCACCTCATCCACCCACGGGTATTATACAGGTAGACGAAGTGTATAGTAGCGGTACGTATAAAAGACGGACCCTCCACTTCCTCTCATAATCTCAACAGATATGAATACTCTCCCCGACTTGAACCTTAACGTCTTCCAATAACCATTCCATCGGCGTCGCGTATGTAGTGTCGACACTGTTGTTTGCTCCAGCTCCTGCGGTCACGACGCCACCAATACGGCCCTCCAAGTCAAAGATGACAGAACCAGAGTCGCCTGGCTCAGAGAATGGTTTAGATATAAACGAGAACACACACCACTGCATAGATTTCCCTTTGGAGGGTGTTCGTACCACTGATATCACTTTGTTAGAAACACCCCACGTCACTCTGGAAGTGCGCCCCCTCTTTCCCACTATTAGACAATTGGCATCGCACTTGTCCATCATCCTCCGTTTCTGCATCTCTTCCACTAGGATACATTTTTGGAGTAGTTTTAGAGACTTCTTCTTTCGCATCTGAGAGAAAAGGTGATGGTGGAACGGGCTGAGCTCCTTGTAGATTCTGGGATCTATATTGCTGATATAAACCGTATTAGTTGGAAGTCCGTCGTATTTTTCGACGTTGAGCCGGATAAGAGCCCAATCTCTTAGCCACTGACACTGATTGGGATAAAAGTCGCGCTGGGGCGAGTAGAACACATGTCCAATTACTTGATGATCTAGTTTGGCGAAAGACTTCAAATTTTTTTCTCTCTCTTGCAAGACGTCATACTCCTTAGTTGCCACTGGATTGCTATGCTCGCGCTTCCTTTCATTAGACCAATATTTGATATAGCGACTGGTTTGTTCCTCTAGCTTCTTGAAGATCCCATTTCTAGGTTGGATTATCTTCTGGTAGGCCTGACCATTATCCTTATTCTTTGACGAATAGGCTTTACTCTCTGTGTTTGAAAAAACACAGTGCTGGCAAGTCAACCTGAAATACATCTTGGGATTATTCTGCTTTAGATAGAGTCCTATACTGCCCTCACGTTTAGGCCAATTGATGTGAGCAACTGACTGTCCTAGGGTTTGTGTAAAGGGTAAGCAGTCATGCGGGCAGGATTCCTCTAGTTTAAGCCTCTGCAGTGTAGGGCCAGCTAAGTTGAAGATCTTAGCCTCCTTGATCTCGCACTTGATGTTGGGTATGTCGTACTTTCTTAGCACTGCTGTGCAGTTGATAGCACATTGGTAGCACTTATACTATGTTGTAGACCCAGGTTGAACTGACACCCAAAGAATGACGGGGTACTTAGTTGGATCCTTAAACTGGTATCTAATGCGCAAGACGTTGATCGCATTCTATGGCAAATCCCCTAACTCTTTGATGATTTCCTCTATGACGTTACTGTTGTACTGATCCACAATTAGGTGATTCCCTACATTCTTGAGAACTTTCTGAACTTTGTGCTGGTCACTAAATTGTCGCCGCCACTGGGTGCCACTGCTTCTTGCTACTAACTTTGGTTGTGATGGTAGACTGTAGTAATAAAAAGTTTTTTCTTCTTCTTCTGGCTGGTAAGGAGTTGAAGCAGGAACTGTTGAGATGGCAGGGGGTATTCTGGTCTCTAAAACCAGGTCGGACTTTGAGGGCGARCTTTGGAGGCGGYGACTCCTTCYGTCTTCATCCTCTGTCTTGGCGTCTACACCGTYGACATGTCYATTCYGAGCCGCTAGCATCGGCACAGTCCTTCCAGTCTGGCTGGGTGTTGTCATATYGKCATTCTTGTCCAGGAGAACTTCCTCGCCTCGCTGCTCAAGCAGGAGCGCCATGACTTCTTTCCCACTCCTATCGTTCGCGGCCGCTGCTTTGACCACCTCCTCTGTGATCCT